>QLSR01000292.1:307226-388472 GCA_031780015.1 Citrullus colocynthis
TTTTTTTTTTTTTTTTTTTTTTTTTTTTTTTTTTTTTTCTTTTTTAAGGATACTTTGAGATTGGAGTCACTGATGTGCAACCGATTATTCATGATTGTTTTCCCTGTTTGAGGATGAACAATATTTAAATTAGGGTGGTTTGATAGCTCCCTAAATGAGCTATCTTAATGCATCTAATCTCGCTCGTTTATAATGATTAATGTAGTTAATAGTTATATTGGTAGAGACTCGAGTATTACATGCATTTTAGCGCATTATGGGTAGTTTGAGGTTAATTTGGTGCTATTAGAAAGCTTAGTGAAACGAGCATTTGGGCTTCAAAGTACAGAAAAATGACCAAAACACTCCTAAGCCCTTGGCATCGTGGTGTAGCATGGCGCCAGTCGTGACGTAAAAGACAAAATTTAATACAAGGGCAAGCACTGTGGCAAGTTAGGCCATTTAGATGTAGTGCCACGACACCATCATTCGAGTTACATATATTTCATTTTCACTATTAGGTTTGAGGGAGGAGTGTCGAGATATGATTTTGAGATGGCCAAAACCCATGGGGTTTCTTTCCATTTTGCATTGTAATGAATATTATTGCAATGAGATTTGAGTTTCGATGATGGGCTAGACCTCAAATTGTTGGGTTTTATGTCATAAAACTTGTTGTTTGTAACTAAATGGAACTTATTATCAATAAAGTAATTGTTATCGATATTTATTCAGTAAAGTTGCTATTGAATATTTGAATTGCATCTATTAAATCCAATAAACTAAGATTCCTTGGCTATAAGTTGTATTCTTAGACTTTATGTGTAGGCATAAAAGTGGATCAAGTTTAAGTAAATAACCAAAATGGTCTATAGTGTACGGATAAGGTTGGGTACCTTATCCTGGGGACACTATAGATGCAGCTCACTTTATATTTGATACAAATGATGTGATCCTATATCATACATGTAGAGACATGTGAGTGAAGGCATTCTATGCAATGAGTTTGCATAAGATCGGACCATGAAATAATTATTTTTACTTTATGACACCGATTATTGTTAAAAACTAATTTTTTTCAAACCTGATGACCTAGATAACTCAATCTTAATTTTGAGCTAATTATGAACTATTGTCTGTTTGAGATTATTCTTTAATCTGCATAGATGAGAGTGGCCCGAGTTTGCCGACTCAATATGTCTCCCATTTTAGTGATAAGATTAGACAGATAGCTGGGGATATAATTTTGCAAGAAGGAATTTACTCCTACCTATTTCTAGGTATGTAGATAAATTGTTCCTTTAAGTATTGACTTCGAGACTTGAACAAGGGGCCCCACCCTTTCATTGGCCTGAGAGAAACTAGGTCTGTTGGTTGGACTACAAACCTATTGTTCATTAGAGAATCAACGAAACTTAAGGAACGAGATGTAATTACAAGGGTAAAACGATAATTTTGACCTAGTTGTAATTATGAATAACTTGTGAAGAATCGACTTACTTATCATTATTATATCAAGTGGACAGAAATATATCTATAGCAAGAAAAGTGCAGCTACTGGGTTTTAGAGGAGTGACCCAGTAGTTAATAAATGTTAATTAACTAGGTTAAAGAGTTTAGTCGGTTAATTTTGGATCGTTGGAACTTATGATCTATAGGTCCATTAAGTTCTCTCGTTAGCTCATGGATAAACCTTAGAACTTTATATTGAGTGAATTTGAAATGTTCAAATTCAGTGATGGGGAAAATTTTTATGATTTGTTTGTTTAATTACGAATTAGACATTTAGAGAGTTAGAAATATTTAAATATGATTTAAATATTTTTAGGATGAATAGAGATTCATCGATTGGAATTTGTCAGAAAAAGTGGAAGAATAATTAATTTAATATTAAATATAAATTTAATACAATTAATTATTAAATTTAATTAATTATATAGTAAATTAATTTTATTTAAAACTAAATTTTTAAATTAATTTTGAATTTAAAAATAAACTATGGAAATTGAATTTATATTCCAATTTAAGAAATTGGATAATCCCACTTTGTGCATGAAGAAGTAGGCAGTATTCTCCATGTAAACATCATCTTCTTCCTCTTCTTCCATCTCCGAATTGGTTGAGATTATCAGCCAATTTGCTGGCTTTTGACATGCTATGTTGTTATGCATGCTCTCTTCTTTAAGTAGAAGAAAGAAATTGAGAAGTTAAGCGGAGGATTCTGGTTGATTTATGTAGAAACTCTCTCAAACTCAAAAACAGAAAAACTAGTGTGTTCTTCAGTTTTTTGTTCCAATTTGAACTCAATCATGGATCCCACAATCCATTCTAAGGCCTGAGAATAACAAAGAAGATACTAGAGGTTGTCCACGAAGTGTTTGTGATTTGAAATTTGAAGAATTTAGCTTCAATTTTGAACTTCAACAAGTTAGTTCATCTTTTTTGTTTTTGGATTTCAAAACCAACATGTTTAATCTTTTAAATTGATATAATTAGAGAGCTTTAGATCCTAATTTCTTCTAATGCTAAGTTGCTAACTCTTAGAATTGGCATCAGAACATGATTAGAGCACTCAATTTACATTAATTTGAGCTTGGTGGGTGCAATTTCATGAGATGAATGTTGTGGTTGCTAGATTCTGTAGGTCCATTAGGTTCTCTTGTTAGCTCATGGATAAACCTTAGAACTTTATATTGAGTGAATTTGAAATGTTCGAATTTAGTGATGGAGCAATTTTTTTTGATTTGTTTGTTTAATTATGAATTAGACAAAATCAAAGAGTTAAAAATATTTAAATATGATTTAAATATTTTTAGGATGAATAGAGATTTATCGAATTGAAATTTTTCGGAAAAAGTGGAAAAATAATTAATTTAATATAATTAATTATTAATTCAATTAATTTTTATTTAAATTAATTATATATTCAATTAATTTTTATTTAAATTAATTTTATTTAAAATTAATTTTTGAAAACAATTTTGAATTTAAAAATCAATTATGGAAATTGAATTTTAAATTCCAATTTAAGAAATTGGATAATCCCACTTTGTGCATGAAGAAGTAGGTGGTGTTCTCCATGCAAACACCATCTTCTTCCTCTTCTTCTACCTTCGAATTGGTTGAGATTATCAGCCAATTTGCTCGCTTCTTGCATTCTATTGTTATGCATGCTCTCTTCTTTAAGTAGAAGAAAAAAATTGAGAAGTTAAGTAGAGGATTCTGGCTGATTTATGCAGAAACTCTCTTAAATTCAAAAATAGAAAAATTAGTGTGTTCTTCAGTTTTTTGCTCCAATTTGAACTCCATCTTGGATCCCACAGTCCATTCTAAGGCCTAAGAACAACAAGGAAGACACTATAAGTTGTCCATGAAGTGTTCGTGATCTGAAATTTTGAAGAATTTAGCTTCAATTTTGAGCTTCAACAAGTAAGTTCATCTTCTCTGTTTTTGGATTTCAAAACTAGCACTTTTTATCTTCTAAATTGATGTAATTAGAGAACTTTAGATCCTAATTTCTTCCGTTGCTTTGTTAACTCTTACACAAATGTCGATTTTAAGGTTTGTTGGGCACTTGTTTATGGAACTATGATTTTGATGGAATATATAGGTTTTCTAATTGTTCATGTTTTCTTTTCTTTGCTTGGATACATATGTAGCAATGTGTATGTTCAACTGATCCAATAGATTAGTCATCTCAAAACAAAGGTTTTACGTGTATGCTATATATGTTAGATTTTGTAACGAAAATATGCTTAACTTGAGTAGTAAATATGTTGAGTTATAGTTATGATTGGATCTTCTGTGCTACCGAGGTCCCTAGTAATGAAAGATTACAAAGATTTTGGTGTGGAACTAAGATTTTGATGGAATATGTAGGTTTTCTGATTGTTCATGTTTTCTTTTATTTGCTTGAATACATATGTAGCAATGTAAATGTATGATTGATCCAATAGATTAGTCATCTCAAAACAAAGGTTTTGCGTGTATGCTATATATGCTAGATTTCGTAATGAAAACATACTTAACTTGAGTAGTAAATATGTTGAGTTATAGTTATGATTGGATCTTCTGCGCTACCAAGGTCCCCAGTAACGAAAGATTACAAATCTTAAGAATAGAAAAATGTTAGGTTAGACTAGGTTGATTTAGTCTAATGTCATGAACAATCTAAGGACTTAATACGATTAACTAAGTAGTATGCATTGTATGACACCTATTTAGTTAATTACTTGATTGGTCGATTAGGATTGTTAATCAGATAACCCCAATTTTTATGATAAATCAGTGAATTAATCCATAAATAGCTCGAAGGTCTCTTGATCGATGAAGGTGATCTCGTGTTATCCTTCTCCTCTCTCTATTTCTCTTACTTTCCACACTTTAAATTTTTACATTTAGTTATCCTATCAAAATCCCCTTCTTTTATTGCTTTCCATAAATAAATTTACCTTAGAGAGATTGTATCTTAAGCTCCATATGATTTGACCTGATATTGCTACTAATACTACTCAATAGTTGAAGTTCATGATCATTAATTGTTATCATGGATACGAGTAAGTAATTATGGATTGAATTGTAGAAAATTACAACTTTTCTCTTGATAAGTCCAAGTATAAACTTAATCAAAACTAAACTACATGAGTACCAAGGTCGAACACAAGGGCTAATTTAGATCTTAATACATGCAATTGTCATGATATGAGCAGTTTTGTGGTAATTTTAGGCAATAATATGGTGGATATTATGAATAGCATATGAATTTGAAAGCATAAAACAAGTGAAAATGATGTGGGTTGTGATTGTGAGACACAAGAGCAAGTGCAAGCATGAGAAAAAAAAATGGAAATGTATAAGGGAGAAAAAAAGTTGGGTAGATCTCTTGGGGTTTATGCCTAAAATCTTGTGGTTTGTAATTGATACGCACAAGCGCACGCATCAAGTAATAATATAGTTTTAAACAGCCAAGGTTGAGTATTGTCCTTTGGGAAATTAGTTTGGTTAACTTTTAGCTACTCAAACTGTGACGAAAACTAATGCAAATGAATCCTAGAAAGTAAATTAAAGATAGACGTCGGGGTGAAACTAAAGAAAGACATGTCCTAGGGTAATGATTTCATTAATGGATTAACCAAGTTAATTGTTTAGACCTCGAATTGATTTTATGCTAACTCTAAACCTAAGTCTTTTATCCAGGTATCCTCTATCGAGCTCAACCCTTTCTAATTAGGCGCAACACTAAGTTCCTCTATTATTGATTTCTATTAATCTCCTATCATTTACATGCATATTTGATTAATAGTAAATATGCTAGTTCCAATCTAATGCTCTCTCTCCCAAGGAAGATATCAAATTTAAAATCATTCAAGCGTTGGCCAATTGTTTGAAAGCAATAAACATAAGCATGCCAGAATAATTCATACATTCAATAAATTCAAGAATAATCAACAAAGTCTTATAATCCAAAAACTACATCAAAATTGTAAGGACTATAAATCAATTACTCATGGCTAAAGTACCAATATAGACATTCATAATGTAGCCGAACTCAAAGAAACAGAACAATAAAAAGGGAAGAAGATGCAAACCAAGTTCTTGACTATTGTTCTTGAATCCATAATTGCACTACAATGATCTTTTCAAATCTCTACTCTTTTGAAAGCTCCAAGATGTTGCCTTTGCCCCGAAATTGCCTCCCAGTGGAGGCTTTGACGACTCCTATGAAAAACCCTAAAAACTGCCACCTAATAGCCTTAACAAAACTGCATATTTATAGATTTAGGTCGTAGCATTGCGACGCTATGCTAATTTAATCACGAGCATAGTTTGGAGCATCGCGACACTTTCCTGTTTTGCCTTCTCGAGTTTTAGCGCTGAGCATGACCCCGTAGCACGTCATGCGTGCTCTCTTCCGCCTTTTTCACCCTTTTTGATCTATTTTCTCATCTCTCCTTGCCTTTAGATCAATGTTTGACCTTTCTTGGGGGTATTTTGGTCATTTTACACTAGATTTAGCCCGTTCTGGTCCAAATGCTCGATTTCCTACAATTAAACATAAAAGCATCAAAGAATTCATTTTAAGCAATAAAACTAAACAAACTCTAAGCCCAAGAAAAGACTTTTTAGGTGCTTTTCAGTAAAGTATAAACATTTATTTAATGAAATGAAGAGTTGTTTTATTCAACATTTAAACTTGCTTAACTTAATCCAATAAAATAAGATCCAAAATTACTCACTATAAACTTGAACAATATGTGGCTCATGTTCATGTGATAATCTAATTGTTCTATAGTAAATGGATAAGGGTGGGTACCTTATCCTCGTAACACTATTGATACGACCCAATTTGTAAACATTTCAAACAATTTGATCCAAATTGTTCATATAGAGACATGCAAGTGGGGGTATTCTATATTAAGAGTTTGTATTAGATCGGACCATAAAATAGTTAATATTTCTTTGTAACACCGTTGACTAAAGAGATTAACATTTCATAAGATGATCATATGTAAGTCAACCTCAATCCTAAGTGAGTTATGGGCTCCTGCCTGTGAGGGCTTGTCTTTTGATTTGTATGAGTGAGAGTAGCCCTTGTTGCCAACTCAATAAGCTTACCATTTTGGGGTTAAGGCTAAATGGGGAGCTAGGAACATAGCTACACAAGATGAAATTCACTCCTTCTCGAATTTAGGATAAAGTAGAGGAGTTGTTCTCTTAAGTGCCAGATCTAAATCTTTAACAATCAAGCCTTTCCCTCTCATTAGCCCGAGAGGGATTTTGTTTATGGTAGGACCATAAACATGTTGTTTATTAGAGGATCAAAGGGACTTCAGAAGCAAAAGGTAAATTATAGGGGTAAAATAGTAATTTGACCAACGAACAACTTGTGAAGGATTGAGTTACTTGTAATGGTTAAATTCATAGACACAAAAACATTCTACAGTGCAAAGTGTGCAACTATGAGTTTTTAGTGGAGTGACCCATAGTTAATGAATGTTCATTAATTTAATTAAAAAGTTCAATTAATTAATCTTGGATCATTGGAGCTTCTAGTTGTTGGGGTTGGTGTCGTAAATCTTGTGGGTCTCGTGGTTTCTAATTTGTTAATACAAATTATTTATTTAATAAAAGAAAAAGTATTTTATTCGACATTTAGATTGCATTAACTCAATCCAATAAACTAAGATCCAAGGTTATTTTATGTAACTTGAACCATATGTGGTAGACATAGAAGTGGATCGTGTTCAAGTTATAACCTAAAAGATCTGCAGTATATGGATAATGTTGGGTGCCTTATCCTTGTGACATTGTAGATAAAGCCCACTTTGTAAATGTTACAAGAGTTGTAAGTGTTATAAATGATTTGATCCAATACAAAGAGTTTGTATAAGACTAGACCACGGAATGAGTAATCCCACTTTATAACATCATTGATTGAAGAGACTAACATTTCTTAGGATGATGACATTCTTTTGATTTATATGGGTGATAGTGGCCTGTGTTGCCAACGCAATAAGCTTGCCATTTTAGGGATTTGTCTAAGTAAGAAGCTAGAAACATAACTACACAAGATGGAGTTCATGAAGGGATTTGAATTTCTTGAAGCGGAAGCAATTGAATGCAATGTGAACCGTTTTTTGTTTTATATAACATTTAATAGACAAAGAGACGAAAACTACGATAAACAAAACTATACTAAGCATGCTTTCAAACATAAAATTGTGGAGATGAAAAGGGAGAAGAAATAACTTACCTTTGAAGAACTATTCTTCTCGTAATTTCTCCACAACAAATTATCTCGGACACCACAATTTTGGTCACCACCACGAGATCTTTCCCGATATTCTCAAGGTGAGAATCACAGCAGAGTTGTGTAGACTCGCTTGGATTAATTTTGGGAAAGGGAGAAGACAAACTTATTTTTTTAGAGAAAAATGCCAAAAAGGAAGAGGAAGAGAAATTATAGAGAATATATTTTTTTTTTTACTTCCTTCTCTCTTTCTTGTTATGAATCATCTAAGAGAGAGATGTATGTGTGAAAGTTATCAAATAACATCCCCACTACATCAAGTGAGATAACTCTTAAGGGAATTACTTCAATGTTCGAATTTTATTAGATTAATTAATATAATTAAATTCGAATCATGTATTATATCCCATATAATATATAACCTATACTTTATTATATCACATATAATATAACATATAGTTTAAATTCTCTCATATAACCTATAGTATTAATACGAATCATATTCATATTAAATTTAACCTTAATTTATATATGAATCACATTCATATAATTAATATTTGAATCACATTCAAATATTTATTTCTCTCAAATAAACTTCATATTATAGTGTATCACATACATTATATTAATTGTATCTAATACAATTAAATCTCTTTAATTAATATGAACAATTCAAATTAATCAAAAATTAATTTGATTCTCATTATTTCTTATTGAGCTAACGAGGGGACTTTATGGACATCTAAATTGAAACTCCAATGATATGAGATTAATTAATTAAACTCTTTAGTTAAATTAATCTCCAATCATTAACTACCGGTCACTCCACTAAAGACCGACAACTGCACTCTTTGCACTATAGATGTATTTCATTATGTATTTCTGTGTCCATTGGATATAACCAATCAACAGTGCGTTAACCCTTCACAAATTGCTCGTAAGTACAATACCACCGATTCCTCTAATGAACAATTAGTTATAGTCTAACTATAAGCGAACCCCTATCGGGTTAGGAGAGGGTGTGGCGCCACATTGTTCAAGCCCCGGAATCAACCTTAAGAGAGTAATTTCTCTACTTTCCCTAACAGTAGGGAATGAGTGAATTTTTTCTTGTGTAGGTGTGTTCCTAGCTCCCCAATCAGACGAATCCCCAAAATGGTATGCATATTGAGTCGGCGAACTGACTACTTTCACCCATGGAAATCAAAGGACTGGTTTCATAGGCAAGAGTTCACAACTCACTCAAGATTCAGGTCAAGTCACCTATGGTCATCCTGATGAAATGTAAGTCTCTTCGAGTAACGTTGTTATAACAAGAGAGTTAACATTTTGTGGTTCGGTCTTATACAAACTCTTTGTATAGAATACCCCTGCTCACATGCCTCCACATGAATGATTACGATCAAATCATTTGTAGCACTTTACAACACTTACAATAACTACAAAGCGGGCCATATTCGTAGTGTCGCCAGGATAAGGTATCCAGCCCTATCCATCTACTACAAACCATTTAGGTTATTACTTAAACATGATCCACTTGTATATCTCCATATATATGTTTAAGTTATAGTAATAACCTTGGATCATAGTTTATTGATTTTGGGTTAATGCAACTAAATGTCGAATAAAATAACATTTATTTTATTAAATAAATAATCTGTTTATACAAATAAAACTTACAAACTACAAGACCACGATATTTAGGGCATCGACGCCAACAATTCATTCCTTCTCGCCTTTAGGAAAATTAGATGAATTGCTTCCTTAAGTGCTGACTCTGGGTCTTGAACAATGGGTCTCTTCTCTCTCATTTGCCCGAGAGGAATTTGTTTATGGTGGGATCATAAATAGGTTGTTCATTAAAGGATCAGTGAGACTTAAGGAGTAAGAGGCAAGTACAGGGTAAACGATAATTTGACCCAACTGTGATTACGAGTAATTTGTGAAGGGTCAACTTACTGATGATTGGTTATATCCATGTACAGAGAAATATATCTATAGTATCAAGAGTGTAGTTGTGGATCTTTAGTGGAGTGACCCACAATTGATGAATGTAGATTAATTTGATTAAAGAGTTTAATTAATTAATCTCATATCATTGAGGCTTCTAATCTGTAGGTCAATTAGGTCCCCTTGCTAGCTCATTAAAGTTAAAACAAGAATAATTTTGTTTTGGATTAATTTGAATTGTTCAAATTAAATAAAGGAATATTTATTAATTATATGAAATGCAATTAATATAATGTACATAGATATATTATAATATAAAGTTAATTTTGGATGAGATTAAAAAAATTAAACTAAGATATATATACACATATACATACATACATACATATATATATATATATATATATATAAATAAGATTCAAATATTAATTATATGAATTAGATTCATATAATATTATACGTTAAACTTAATGTGAATGAGATTCATATTAAAACTATAAGTTATAAGAGAGAATATATTTTAATATGATTCAAATATAATTTTAATTAAATATGTGATATTTAACTTATTGATTAATTAAGTATTAATCAATTATTATTATTTATTTAGTTATATATTAAATTAGATTTACTGTAAATTCAATAAATAATTTTAATAAGATAACTCCAATGGGGAGTTATCTGATGAGTTAGTGGAGGGGAGTTATAATTCCTCCTCCAATTAACTCGCTCTCTCACTTAATGGTGAAGATTGTAGAGAAAAAAGGGGTAAAAAGGATTACTCACAACAAGAGGTCTCTCTCAATTTCTCATAAGAAATCTCTCTCTCTCTCATAAAAGTTTTTACAGAAGAATTTCTCTATAAAATTCACCTTCTCTTTCCAAAAGCTTAGGATTCCACCATCCAATACTTGTTTGAGGATAGCAAGGTAACACTAGTAGTAACGTCTTGTTAGATCTTGTTCAAGGGAGAAGCTTGGAGTTCAAGGGCACAAAGCGTTTGCACACTTGCACATGAGATTCAATCCCTTCACTAATTTGTATGTTCATTAGATCCCCTGCAAGCTCATTAAGGTTAAAATAAGGAATAAATAGTTCTGGAAGAATTTGAATTGTTCTAATTAAATAGTATGAGATACTTTATAATATAAAGTTAATTTTGAATTAGATTCAAAATTAAACTATATAATATGAAAGTATTAATGTTTCACTCAAATATTAAATTAATATGAATGAGATTCATAATAAAACTATAGGTTAAAAATTAATGTGAATAAGATTCATATTAAATGCATCTTTTTAATTTAATCTAAAGTAATTAATCCATTATTATTTAATTAAAATCAAATTAATTTTAATTTCTTTCATTTTAATTAAATAACACTGTTCTACAGTTGCAGAGGAATGGGTGTTGGGATTTATGTCCTAAATCTCATGGTTTGTATTGTATAAACAATATTCATTTATTTAATAAAATAAAGAGCCATTTCCTTCAATTTTAGTCTTGTATAACTTAATCTAATAAACTAAGATCCAAGTTTATTTAATGTAGCTTGAACAGTTTGTGGTAGACATGTAAGTGGATCGTGTTTCAAGTAATAACCTAAAAGGTCTACAATATATGGATAAAGTTGGGTGTCTTATCCTGGTAGCACTGCGGATACAATCTATGATACCCGAAAACCTAAACTAACCTCCTTATAAAAGATGAAAAGAGACTTGTGGGGTTAGGAAGGAATGAAAGAAACTTTTATGTGAAAAGTTGACACAAGCATGTGAAGTTAGAAAAGTTTGAGAATAGTAAGATTTCTTGGCTTGCAGAGTTAGAAAAATTTTGAGGTTTTTAGAGGGGCTAGGCGTTAAGCATAACTTGGGGAAGAAAACGTGTTTGTTCAAGTTTGAGTTTTGAAGAGAGAATTTGTCATAAAAGTGTTTGGGAGAAAAACTATGCTATGAGATTTTTCTTAGAGTTTTGGACTATGCTTTGAGAACGGAAGTTAACTATGCTTTGAAAAGGGAAACTATTAGGTGAACTTCAACCTAGTACTATAAGGTGAACTTGTAGTTTAACTCATAAGCTTAAAGATTGAGAAATTTGATTAAGTGCTGGAAGAGAAAGTTGGAAGCATAGGATTAAATGTGAAAAGTTCAACTAATATGCCTTTGAACCAATATTGAATCACATGCCCCGGAAGATGCTAAGGTCTTGGACGCATGGTAAGGTATATTATGGATGCATGGTTGGTGTCTCAGGGTGGCTAACTATTGGACAACTTATGATAGTTGAAAAGTGATATTTAGGCCAAGGGGTGAAGGTTAGACGCATAGGTAGTAAGTTGCTAAAATTTTGGCTAAGTGTTGAGCAACCTAACGTAGTTAAAAGAAAAACACTTAGGCCAAGGTGCAAGCATAGAGAGTTGGACGCATGGTGTGGCTAACAAGATGAAAATTTGGCTAAATACAAGAGACTTTGAACACATGATAGTATAGAATAGAGAGAGTTGGATGCATACCCTAAATTGGGAGGAAATTTGGTTAAGTGTTGGATAGTTCATATTGGTTAAAAGGTAGAAAAAGAAGCATACCTTAAGAAAACACAAGTTGGACGCATAGCTAGGGTAGTTGGATGCATGGATGGCTTAACCTGAGCCTATTTGGACGCATGGTAGGTGCTTAAGGAGATGAAAATGTCACACCCCACTTGAGCCACCCCTCTTTGTAGCCCGATATCTACTGTCAAACCTTTACATCTTTTCTCAAACTAACATGAGTAACTTAGATAGGTAGAAAGAAAACTAACCCATAATAAATATGCATAATTCTATTATTACAAGTTTGTTTGTAGAAAACATGCTCCTAGTTTCTTATTTTAACTACTGCCTACAACTAAGTGCACACTATTTCTCGGCAAACCTTGATTTCGTACAGCAATGGAAACTCAGCTGGTACCTAAAAAGAAAAAAAACTAAGAAAAGAATGAGCTTTACGAAGCCTAGTGAGTAATCGAATAAACTAGGGTTCAGTTAACCTTTTCAGTAAATAATGATCATAATAACCATAATATGAATCATATGCAAGTACATCTATAACTATATCGAGGTTATACTCAAACATCTCCCGTAGGGTTATTCTTTGAATCTATCCACCTGCTGGCACCTTCGGTACAACATCACCTTTGTTTATCCTGTTGGCTCACATGACTTAGTAATCCTGACTGGTTTTTCCCACCGGCCATCCCGGCTCAACTAATCTCATCATTTTTGCATTCGTATATCTTCTACGTGCACATAGTCTTACCTTTAAAGTTCAAGAGCTAGGCCCGTCGGTCCCCTGGCCATCCTCTCGGGTACTTCTCGTAAGCTTAAGAACTAAGCTTCGGTTGCCCCCTGACCATCCCATGAGGAAATTTCCGCCATAGGCTAAAAAACTAGGTCCTCTCGAACCTCTGACCATCCTGTGCGGTATTGAATCCCGGTTCTAGTCTTGATTGTCAACAATAATGCCTTCTCGAGGTCCTTCAGCATTGGAATACAATCTGTTCACCGATGCCGTCATATGATCCTTCAACATCAGATTTAGAACTTAACATCCAACAAGCTCGATAAACTATATACTATTCAATAACTTGCCCTAACATGTATACTACGTCATGCTATCACGCTCGATATATACTATCTGTTATCTCACCATAACATGCACATTAATAACATCCCAAAATCATGCTATTAATTATAAGCTTGTAAGCGTGCTATTATCAAGTATTTATAAGAAACGTAAGTTAGTTTTCTCACGAAAGGATATCAATCACTCACAGTAAAAGTAGCTTCCAACTTTAGGTTTTATTTTTTCTCTTTGGCTTTCGAACCTTCTGCACTTTTCCCGAGCTTCTGGGATTGAGACCACAACAACTAGAAAACCCCAAAAACCTTAAAACAACTCCCTAGGTGCCAGAAGATTCCTCCTTGGACGCAGAGGATTTCCTTGGATGCAGGGCAACTTCTTTTCTTCTTACACAGCTCAGTTGGATGTAGGGTAGCCTTCCTTGGACACCTGGGACAGCTTGTGGAGGCAAACAACTCTTCGTTAGTGAGAGAAACAGCTCCTTGGACGCAAAGCTATCCTCCTTGGGCGCGAAGTTGCTTCCCAACCTTTCTTCTATCCTTTCTCTAGTGAAAATCGGGTGCTTATGATGGTGTAAGAGCTCTTGTATCCTTTGGCCCTATTTATAGAAGTTGGATGGCAAGCCTTGTCATTCAACCTTTGCTTCCAAGGTTGACATATATGCTCCCACATGTCACCATGCATGGGAAGTGTCCATGCGTCCAACCAAGTGGTTCTTTGCATGTGTTCTTGTCATGCATCTCGACACCTCCTACTTATGAAGTGTTATGTCCAAATGAAACCACTTAGCACCAAAAATACTCATCATGTGTCCAACCTAGTCCCAAGATAGGGACCATTGTCTAACTTCCCTTAACCATGCGTCCATTGTGATGCTTTTGGGGTTTTGGTTTCTTTTGCTCTCTTTTCTTCTTCCAACCTTCTTATACTTAGTCAAATTTTTTTGCCAAAATCCTCTTATGTGTTCAACAGTCCCTTTTATGCGTCCAAGCTTCTTTCAAGAGTCTAACACTTAGCCAAAATCTCCTTCTCTAGGATGTATGTGTCCAACTTGTCTCAAGGTTCCCACACTTAGTCAAATTTCTACTCACAAAGCTTACTATGTGTGTGGTTTCCTCCAAATTCCTTAGCTATGTGTCCAAAACCTTCTTTTCTTTGATCCATGTGTCCAAAACTCCCAACATGGCCTCATGGACTCCTTAGTTCCTCACCTACGCGTCCATGGTGTGCCTCCCAAGTCTATGCTTCCAACTTTCCTCTCTTATGCCTTTATACTTAGCCATTTTTCAACCATCTTTCCCTAGTATGCATCCAACCCAACTTTACCTTCCTTAGGGTAGCTTCTCAACTCTCCAAATCATTCAACACTTAGCCAATTCTTCCTAGAATATTGGCCCATGCATCCAAACCTTAGGTAGAATAAGGTTTCTTCTTCAACTTTGCCCTATGTGTTTCTCTCTCTTTTCCATGACTTAGATTTCCTTCCAACACTTCAACACTTAACCAATTTCCTCCCAAAATAGTCCCCATGCGTCCACACTCACCAACCATGTGTCCAACATGGTGGTTCTCCTCCCAAGTCTGTGTCCAACTCATAACTAGCTCCCAACTATGCCTCAAACTTTTCATTCTTCAACACTTAGTGAAATTTCCTCTCTTCTCCTCAACTATGTGTCCAACCGTTGTCTTCTCATAGCATAGTTGAGTTCTCCAAGCATAGTTGTGACACTTAGAAGATTTCCTTAGCTCATAGGCCACCTTGTCATTCAAGACTTGAAAATCATTTAACATGGTTTCCTTCCAAACTCACCTACGGCTTATTCCTAACCCAAAACTCAAGTTGACACAAAATTTTTTCCTTCTCCTTACATCTCACTGCATAGTGCCCTCTAAACTAGCAAAAATTTGGCTAACTTCACAAGCCCAAGTTTTCTGTCTGAAAATTTTTCTAACTACATAGGCTTGTGATCCAAGTTTACACCCTTTGTCACACCCTGCCCCGAGCCAACCTCCCGTAGCCCGAGATGGGACATGAAGACAGCAAACACCGACCCTCTTGCGATGCCTACCGTCGAACCTTTACCTTTCCCCAAACTAACAAGTGCAACTTCGATATGTAGAAAGAAAACTAACTCATAGTAAACATGCATAATTTATCAATACAATTGTTTGACAAGTTTGTTTACAAAAGACATGTTTCTAGTTCCTTATTTAAAACTGTCGTCTACAACTAAGTGCACACTATTTCTGGGCAGACCTTGACTTTGTACAACAAGATAAACTCTACTGCTACTTGAAAAGAAAAACATAAGAAAAGGATGAGTTTCAATAAAGCCCAATGAGTGATCGAATAAACTAGGGTTCAACCAACCCTTTCAGAATTATAAAAATAATCATAATACTCGTAATATAAATCATACACAAGTAAATCTACAACTAAATCGAGCTTATACTCAAACCTCCCCTGTAGGGTTAACCTTAGAATCATCTTTTCCTGCTAGCATCTTCGGCAGAACAATTCCTCTGTTTATCCTGCTGGCTCCCACAACACAACAATTCTTCTGGTTATCCTATTGGCTCCCATAGCACAACAATTCCTTTGTTTATCCTGCCGGCTCTCATGGTACAGCAATCTTGACTGGTTTTTCTCACTGGCCAACCCGGCTGAGCTAAAAACATCATTTTTGTATCTGTCTGTCCTTTATGTTTTCCCTATGTGCACATAGTCTTACTTTCAAAGCTCAGGAGCTAGGCCAGTCGGCCCCCTGACCATCCTCGCGGGTACTTCTCGTAGGCTTAGAAACAAGGCTCCGATGACCCTTTGACCATCTCACGAGGAAATCCCTGCCACAGGCTCAGAAACTAGGTCCTTCCGACCCTCTAACTATCCTATGCGGTATCGAATCCCGGTCCCAATCATGATTGTCATCATCAATGCCTTCTCCAAGTCTTTCAGCATTCGAATATATTCAGGCTGCCCATATGCCTTCTCTATGTCCTTTGGCATCGGGGACTACAATCTGTCCATCGATGCCTTCGTATAATCCTTCAACATTGGAGTTAGAATCTAACATCCAACAAGCTCGATATACAATATACTATTCTATTATTTGCCCTACCATGCACACAACATCATGCTAATATACTCGATATACTATCCAAGACCCCACCATAGCACGCATAATTACATAACACCATGTTATCAAATAAGAGCTCATAAGCATGCTATTATAAATTATTCACAAAAAATATAATGTAGTTCCCTCGTGGAAAAAAATCAACCACTCACAGTGAAAGTTGTCGTCCAACTTAGTGTTCCTCCTCTGTTTTAGTTTCGATCATGCCCAAGCTTTTGGAACTTAAGAAAAATACAACAACTAGGAACCTCAAACCTCAGAAACAACTCTTTGGACAACAAATCTTGCAAGGCTCCTTCTTTCTTCTTCCAAACTTCTCTCTTTTCTCTTTTTTTTCTCTATTTTCCTTCTCTCTTTTCCTTTCTCTTTTCTCTTTCTCACCTTTTTCTCCTTCAAAGTGACTCTCGAATGGTGGATGGGATGAAAATCTTTCTCCCAAAGAGTAATTTATAGGATTTTGGAAAGTAACTTGCTCATCAAATCTTCTTCCAATTTCTCGACACTTTAATTTCCAATAGTCAAATTGCATGTTAAACACTTCATGCATCAAAACAATTGTTGCCTTGCATGGTATCTTGATCATGCATCTCAACACCTCCTCCTTATGAAGTGTAAATTCCAAAATTAAGCAATTTAGCACCATAAATTGAGAAAAAACGAAGAAAAATACATCCTGCCACTTTTCCCGTAAAATTCTGCCCGTTCAATTTCCTGGTAAGTTCTGGCGGTCTAGTGGTTTGGCCAAGGTTTTCAGGGTAGTTTTTCGATAATTTCTGGCGGTTTAGCTTCCTGGTAAGCTTCACGCCCTTACTTCCTGGTAAGTCTCGCCGATTCACTCCTGAAGGTTGCTTCCCAGTAAGTTCCATTTCTTGGTCATTTCTGTTTCCCATAAGTTTGACTTCCTGGTAACTTCTATTGACTTTTCTCGGTAAGTTTGACAATTTTTGGTAACTTTCGTTGACTTTTTCCGGTAAATTTGATTTTTTTTTCCTGTAAAGTTTGACTTTTTCTGGGAAAGTTCCTGGTGACCTCAGGTGGCCTTTTCCAACCTTCTATGGGCCCAATCTACTTTCAAAAGTTCAATACTTAGCTAAATCCAACACTTTAACCAAAATTTGGCTAACTCCACAAAGTCTAGTTTTCTACCTTAAAATTTTCCTAACTTCATAGGCTTGTTTTCCAAATTTACACCCTTTACCCTAATTTCCTTTCTTTATGTCCTTTAAGCAACTAGGTCGAAGGTTAGGGTGTCAAACCCTTTGCCCAATTATCTTTTCTTTATGTCTTTTAAGCAACTAGGTCAAAGGCTAGGGTGTCATAGAAGATAAGTACGAAGTGGCTAGCTCTGAGTTGAACACATTAAGAAGTGAAGTGTCAGTGTGCAAGGGTAGGTTATATGCATGATAAAGCCACATAAGAAGTTAAGTGTCCAGTTGAGGAGAATTCTTGGATGACAAGGACAATTTCTTAAGCCTATAAATAGGACTTAACCTTTGGAATTCACATAATTCACCTTCAAACGGATGTTCATTAAGAGAGAGAGCTTTGAGGGAAGAAAGAACATTGCTCGGGGAAGGAAAAATCAGGAACTAGGAGTCCAACACATAGAGTAGGCATCCACGAAGGCAATGCAGGTGTCTAGCATTGCTCCAGGCGTCCAACAATACTATTTTAGGCGTCCAAAGAGGATTCTGAGCATCCAACTTGCTATTTTAGGGTATGTTGTGGTATCTTTTGAACCAAAAACTTAGTTGTGTGCTCAAAGGTGAAGAGTAAGCTAGGCTTTTTGAAAGACAGGGAGTTCAGGACGGGGTCAAAAGGATTTGAAGGCCAAACCCTTATCAAGAGTGGTTTCTACTCTAAAAGTTAGTATTATTTACTTACATATTGTGTTATTGTTGTATAGTAAGGACAAGGATTGTCGCACAGGATGGTCAGAGGATCTTCGAATATAGTTTCTAAGCTTGTGATGGAACTACGCATGGGATGGTCGGAGGATCTCAGGATCTAGAATATGAGCCTGTGGCGAATTCTCATGGGATGGTAAGAGGATTGCAATGGCCTAGTTTTTGAGCTTGTGAGAGAAACCTCACATGGGAAGGTCAAAAGACAGACAGGTCGAGCTTTTGAGCCCATAAGAGGTAGGTCTATGTGCACATAAAGGGAATAATGGTTTGTTGCACAAAGTAGGGCCAGCAGGAAAGTAGTGCGGTACAGAAAGAACTGGTGCAGAGGTTTGAGTAGATAACCTCTTTATGATGTGTTAATAATTGATATATTTGATGTGTTCAAGGGTCGAGAGGAGCCCTATTGTAAGCCCCGTACTTGTCGTTGAGAGAAGGTAAGTAAGAAGAAACTATAGGACAGGTATTGAGTAAGGAAAATTGGCCGAGTTGTGTGGGAGCAAAAATGGCTAAGTGTTGGCCATGTGATAGGTGATTATGCGTTGAAGGTATGTCTAAAGCTTGACAAGAGTTGCCGCTGGTAGGCATGCGTTAAAGAGGGCAGCTCGGCGTGGAAGTAGATGTCAAGGAAGGAGGGTGCAATAGGCGTTAGTAGAAGTATGCATTAAAGGCTACTATGTGCTAGAAGTTGGCATTGCTATACGTTGAGATGGCCTATGCATTGAAGGGTGGTATGCGTTGGTGCATAGAAAAGGGGCTGAGGACCATGCGGTAGTGGCATGGTAAGTTGAGGCTATGTGTCACACCCCCTCTCTGATTACCTACTTAACCTGAAAGGAGATGTGAAGACAATATGCATCACCCCTCTTGTGACGCATATTGCCCCATCTTACATAACTTCCTGCACAAACATTTCCATACGTATACATTCATAGAATTCAGCCATATTAACAGATGATCATAATATAATATAATCCTTCCAGTACACAGTACACTTTTAAACATACTCTCTCATAACCCACTTATAAACAACTAAATCTACATGCCACCAGTGTTAAGTTATTTACACGTACAACAACAAGAAAATAAACTGTTTTTGGAAATTTGAAATTTAAGCAGGGCGAGTTGGAGTAGGCAATGCACCAGGAACGTCCTTGCTACCTGGGAGGAAAAGAAAATATGGAAAACGTGAGCTAAAAGCCCCGTGAGTGACTAATTTTGTAAAACTATCTTTTGTTCGAAAAACAGACATGTTAAAATCATAATAAGGCTATAAACGTAATCGTGATTCAAATAATCATTTCTGTAAAATCATAATTTCAACAACGTAAACAAATCACATATGTTCATGCCAAAATGATCGTATACGAAAAACAGTTCGTTCTCAAAACTTTCCCTTAGTCAGGGCGGAGCAAGACTCAACGCACCCGACGTCGAAAACAAGTAAGGCCCGATTCGGAGCAAAACTCAACACACCAGCATATAACCTCTATGTGCACATAGGACTATGGCGGGTTGCCCAAGTACCTTCTCCATATCCTTCAGTACTGGGTCCTGGGGAAGCTCACATGCCTTCTCATGTCCTTCAGCGTTGAGCCTACATTTTAGGAATCGATATTATACGTAAATAGTTCACATGAAAACCTTTCATGAAAATCAGGTATATCATGATAAACAACATTTCACAACATGCCATTCAACGTCTTATAATGTATAAAACATGCCTTATGAACAATACCATCAAACATTATGCTTTTCAAGAAAACAGTTCATCTCAAAGCCATATTTCATAAGAAAAACCAAACTAAACATTTTCAATAAATTTGTTTTCAAAGAAAGAAAAGTGTCACTCACAACTTGTCCTTAGGTCCTGAGCGGATTATATGCCTTTCCGAGCTCTTCTTGGCCTGTAAATACACATTCCTCACGTTACGTTTTCCTTAAACTTCCTTTACATGATCATTAAACGTGCATACTTAAACTCTAATCATGATTCACCATTGAGACTCCCTTTCTATCCTAAAATACACATAGTAAGCGAGATTCTATGTCACTAGCGAGATTACCAACGAGATTTCACCTTACTAGCGAGTTTACTAACGAAATTGCACAACTGGTCACGGCACTAGCGACACCAGCATGAGCGATACCAGCGAGACTACCTGATGAGCGATATTGAGCGAGAGCCAGCAAGATTTGTGAGAGAAAATCCTCCTTTACACGACCAGCGACACCAGTGTCGCTACTCACGCTCCAATTCTTAGCGGTTACCTGCTTCCAAATGGCACCCGACAGCAGAGTTTCCTCCTTTCCTGTTTGTTCTCACTTTTGTCAATTCAAAGTCATATTTCAAGCCAGATTTAGAACTGCATTTCTTCTACAAACTTATAGAGAAACATGTTTTCTAGCTTACCTCAAAATTTCGTGGCTTAACTCGTCCTGGTTCGTCAGATATTGCAAGTTTTCTCCGCGCTGCTTCAGATTGCATAGAAATTTCGTATCAGTAATTTCCAGCTAAACGTTTACATGTTTCTAATCCATTTCAACTCAAGCTTCCTTCATAAAAGTTGTTCAAAATTGAGTTAACTTACTAACCTTAACATTTCAGCCCAAAATTCGATCTCTTCAGCTCTATATTCACCAAACACCAGACCTGGTTTGAGCTGTGCGACAGCAGATGAAGCTTCTGTTTCAGCTTCAGTTCTACCATGAAATCGTCCAAAACTTTACATGAAATTGCCCTAGAACTCTTCTTCAACCTCTCCACGATGTGCAGCTGAAAAATAACATAGAATTGAGTAGAAAGAAGTCGGCAAACTTTTCTGTCCAACGAAAGTTATAACCGACGAGCTCATCCTTATCCTTTCTTCTTCTTTCTTTCTTTTTCTTCTCCTTTTTTCTTTTTAAATTCTAATTCTTTTTTTTTCTCTTTTTTTTCTTCTTCCCTTTTTTGGTTTTTCCTCTACCTTCTTTTTTTTTTTTTTTAAATGTACAATATGAGATTATTAATACTAGTTAGCTTAAAGCTTTTGAATGTGCTTACCAATTAGGTGCTTACACTATGCGTTGCCGAAGCCATGGTTGCGTTGGCTAATTCAAGAAGGAAGATGATGGTAGAGCTGGTAAATCGGTGATTTATATTGACATATAAATGAGTGCATCGAATAATTAAACCCTTTTGGACATATTTTCGAACTCAGATTGACTCCATTTCGCAGAGAACAATGAGGAGAGGTGAAAGAAGGTGTTTATATCGAATTCAAGTAGAAACCAGATCATTTTTATGATGACTTTGAAGTTGGAACCAGAAGCTTGATTGTTGCTTATAAATCTGGACACCAATCGGTATTTGAAGGAGAGTGAGCTGAGGAAGTTGAAGCTAGGACTGAAACTTTGAGGTTAGTAAGTTGATTTAATTCTTAGCAACTTCCATGAAGGATGTTTAAGCTAAATCTGAGCAAAAATGTGTTAATCTCTAGGAGGAAGTAATCGGAGTTGAATTGCTAGACAATTCAAGGCAGGCAAAGTCATTTGGGAATAGTTGTCAAACGAAGACGAGTTATGGTCTGAAATTTTGAGGTAAGCTAGAAAACTCACTACTTTACAAGATTGTAGAAGAGGGAAAGTTCTGATTTTGGCTGTAATATGGTTTTTAGTAGGATAAAGAAAGAGTTAGAGGGAAGGAAGGAAGCAGTGATATCAGGTGTCGTTAGACAGTAGTATCGCTAAAGAGCTGGAGAGTGAGTAACGGAACGAGTGTCGCTGATAACGCAAAGAGCTTTGCGTCTCACAACTCTCGCTGAAGTCTCGCTGGATATTGCTCCTTAAGGTAAACTCGCTAGTCTAGTTCACTCCGATTTCGCTAGTGCAGTATCCAGTGTTGTGATTTCGCTGGTAGTCTCGCTAGTGACATAGAGTATTGCTAGTTATGAATACATTGGAAAAAGAGAGTCTCAATGATGGAGTGAGAATGATATATGAATATGCATACTTAATGATTATGGAAAGGGAGTTCAAAGAAAACCTAATGTGAGAAATGCGTTTTTACAGGCTAAGAAGAGCTCGGAAAAGCATATAATCCGCTCAGGGCCTAAGATAAATCGTGAGTGACTTTCTATTTCATCCAAGGATTATTTCTAACATTGTGCAAGTGAAAACGAGTATGTTATATGAACTTCTGTATGCGTGTTATCTAAATGCAACCCACAACCGAAGGACCATATGTGAAGGCCTATAGGGATATGATATATGATACACAGTGCTGAGGGACTATGGGTGAAGGCACTTGAGAAATTGATTGAGATGGATTCTAATGTCGAAGGACCTTGTGAGAAGGCATATGGAAAACCAGTACATGATGGCTCGGTGCTGAGGGACCACGAGTGAAGGCACTTGAGCAGTGGATTAATATGGAACTCAGTGCTGAGGGATAATATGAGAAAGCACTTGAGAGTTGAAATGCCGAGGGACGTAATGTGAAGGCGTTTGAATATATGAATAATAGGAATTGTATTATGAGGTTAATAGCGTTGAGCTTTGCTCCGCTACTTCTTGGAAAGATATTTATGTTATATTGTTAAATGGCATGAGTGATCCAGGAGTCTGTACTAATAAAATATATAGTAGTTATTATGATCAGTATTAACTCAAGGATTAAATTGTAATTAGATAACTTAGTCACTCAGTGGGCTTTAGGCTCACGCTTTCTTGTTTATTGTTGTTCGTTTCAGGTAGCGAGCGTGTTCGGGACGCCTAGCCTACAGAAGATCCTCGTTTGAGCTTACTCTGCATTAGTTCTCTGGGATAGTTGTAAACACTCAGTTTATGTACATGTTTTGTCATACATGATCCTTGTGGTATAACAAGAGTGGGTTTTGTACTGTATGCTGAACAAATACCTGTTATGATAAATTATGAGGTGAGAAATTTGAATTTAGAAATTATGTTTAACTTATGATGTTTCACTAGCGTAAAGCTTTGTATAATTGATCTGTTATTGATTTATGTTTCAAGATATATGATGACAAGTGTATGTAGGTCACACCTACTTCTAGGTTAGGAAGGGAATCTGGGAGGGGGTGTGACACCTATACTTATTTATATTCACCACTCACTCTTTCCTTAATGTTTTTCTTCTTAGATGGCAAAAGAGTCCTTGTTACCGTGAGAAGTCGAGGTCTGACACAGGATAGTTTGTTCCTTAGTAGATAGTCTTGAAACTCAAGATACATTGTAATCGTCCTCAAAGATTTGTATAACTGTTTTTATAATTTGAAATTTAAATACAATTTGAAATGTAAATACATGTGAACTTGTTAAACTTGATCAAGGGTTGGCACTTGAGAGCGTTAGAGGTTGGACAATAAATGTCACAAAAGGGTGATGTTTGTTGTCTTCATGCTCCTTTTCGATTTAAAGAGGTTAATCTGGGAGGGGTGTAACACGACCCATTTTGTAAATGTTACAAGAGTTGTAAGTGTTATGAACGATTTGATCCAAATCGCTCATGTGGATACATGTGAGTCAGGATATTCTATACAAAAAGTTTGTATAAGACCGAACTGCGAAATGATTAATCTCTCTTTATAACACTGTTGACTGAAGAGATTAACATTTCATAAAATGACTGTATGTAACTCGATCTCAATCTTAAGTGAGTTATGAACTCTTCTCCATGAGTGCAGTCCATTGATTTGTATGGGTGAGAGTGGCCCATGTCGTCGACTCAATAATCCTACCATCTTAGGGACTTTTCCATGTAGGGAGTTGAGAACATAGCTTCACAAGATGGAACTTACTCCTTCCTATATTTAAGGTAAGTTGATGAATTGCTCACTTAAGTGCTCATTCCTGATCTTGAACAATGAGCCCCAACCTTTCATTGGACAGAGAAGGATTTAGTTTCTAGTTGGACTATAAATTGATTGTTTGTTAAAGAGATCAGTGGTACTTAAGGGGTGAGAGGTAATTATAGGGGTAAAACAATAATTTACCCAGATGTAATTACGAGTAATTCGTGAAGGGTCGACTTACTAGTAATGGTAATATCCATGAACACAAAAATATTCGACAGTGCGAAGAGTACAATTGTGGGTTTTTAGTGAAGTGACCATAGTTGATGAATGTTGATTAATTTAGTTAAAGAATTTAATCAATTAATCTCGAATCATTAAAGCTTCTAATGTATAGGTCCATTAAGCCCTTCTAACTCATTAAGGGTAAAACAAGGATTAATTAGCTTTGGATAAATTTGAGTTGTTCAAATTAAATAAGAGAATGTGCATTAATTGTATGCGATACAATTAATATAATATATATAGATACTTTATATTATAAAGTTTATTTTGTGTTCAAAACTATAAACTATATGAATAAGATTCAAATATTAAATAATATGAATGATATTCATACTAAAACAACTGTAGGGGTTTTATTAAATTAAAATTAATTTAATTTTAATTTAAACAATAATTAATTTATTAAATTAATTAATTAATTTAGTTTAAATTAAATATGCATTTAAATCATATTCAAATGCATATCTCTCTCCTAACTTATAGTTTAATATGAATCTTAATCACATTAATTTTAAATTTATAGTTTTAATATGAATCTTATTCATATTAATTTAATATTTAAAACTTATGTAAACATTGATACTCTCATATTGTATAGTTTAATTTTTTAATCTAATTCAAAATGAACTTTATATTATAATATGTCTATCACGATCTATCGCTGATAGATAGTGAAATTTTTCTATAAGTAAATAGTTTGATATTTTTTCTATTGATAATAATTTTCCTCATTATATTAATTGTATCTTATACAATTAATGAACATTTTCTTATTAAATTTGAACAATTAAAATTTTTTCAAAACTATTTACCCTTAGTGAGCTAGTAGGGAGACCTAATTTATTAATTAATTAAACTCTTTAATTAAATTAATAAACATTCATAACTATTTACTTAAGAAAACTTGAACAAATTAGAAGTTGTTGCTGAAACCGGGTAAATTAGAGGACTCAAGTTTGAGAAATTTTTCAAGGGTGCTCAGGGAGGTTTTAAGTGCCAAAATTTGTTGATAAGTAAGTTAATAAGTCCCTCTTGTATTCCATAAAATTTATTTTGATTTTCTTTGATTGGGAAAGGTGTTTTGGAGCTTTGAAAAATCAAGTTGAAAATAGGGGACCGCTGGCCGAAGGTTGAAAACAGCAGCCCAGGTTGCCGCCCACCCCCACGCACGCACAGCACCCATCCTCTTGCACTATTCCTTGCACGCGCTGCCCCCAGCTGCCAGCTTCACATGCTAGATCGCCCATGCCTACATGCGCGTGCAACATTTTTCGCCCATGTCCATAACGTGTGCCCTACGCCCACCTACTGCCTATGTTGCATGTCTATGACCATTTTGGGTGTTAGTGAGCATTTTTGAAGCCCAATTGATATTTCTTTGAATTTTTAGCCTCAAAATTTGTAATTTTAGATTTTAAACTGAATTTCGGTTATTTAAGAAATTTTGGGAATTCTTGCATACAAAACCCTAAATGGCAATGGTGAAGGAAGAAGTGAAATTTAAGTTGATTTTGGCCAATATGGATAAAGTTTAAGTATTTTGGGAAGTGTGGGAACCCCAAGGAGTTGATCTAATGCCTCTTAATTGATAGTTCAGGTCAAATTGAGGTTGGAAAAACCTATAACCCTAAGATTGCAGGTCCAATCTATGAGTAACATATGCTTGTTTTTAAAGGAATTCATTTATGATTTCTAGCCGTGATTTCTTATGGAAATGTGTTTTCTTGTTGATCTTGCTAAGCATGGAACATGATTCAATGATCTTACTTTTAATGCCTAGTATGGGAATGTTAAGCTTAAAAGGGAAGTTATACGTTTCTTATACTCAAATCTTGGCAAGTATACATGGTCTGAATGATGATAACTTATGATATGCTAAGAATGTTTTATGATTGCTAATGATGAATTCTAAGGTTTTTAAAAGGATGTTACAAATCATTATGCCTTGTACCCTAGTTGTGATTGCCCAACTACGTGAATATGTTTTCGTAGCATTATAGGTTGCCAAGGGATTCCCGGTACTGAAGGATGAAAGAAGGTACTTGGGAAGTCCAAGAGATTCTCAATATTGAAGGATTAAAAGAAGGTATTCAAAAAGGCCAAGGATTTCCAATACTGAAGGACTAGAGAAGGTGGAAATCCAATATCGACACTGACATATTGAGACTACTTTATGTCAGCTAAGGTTATGAATTGAATGTATTGAGCTTGCTCTACCTCAAGTAAGGAATTGTGGGTACAGGTTTGATGTGAAGTATACACAGTTTAAAAGATGGAACTTTGCATGTTTCATGATGTTTTATCTTCTTGTTTTACTCATGATTATACGCTTGGTATTTCATGATGCCATGAGCTTACAAAATGTTTTCTTTAATTTAAAGTGTATTAGTGGATGTTGATGTAGCTATTTTAAACTGCCACTCACCTGGACTTTCTAAATCAAACTTGTCTATATTTCATTTCCCACCTAGGTAACGAAAGAGTTCTCGAGCTTAGCCTGCTCAAGCCTCATCTTCTTCAGTTTCAAGACACCAGCAAAATCATTTCTCCTTATATTTTGTATGTGTAAATGGTTTGGTCCTGCCTGACATGTAGATATTCCTAGTTGGGCTTGATGTCGATGTAAGTGTAAGCACTGACTTGTAAAACCAAGTGTTGGGGAGAGCAATGAGATTGAAGTTATGCGTTGCTAGAGGAAAAGTAGCGGAGAAGTAGAGCAAAATTTTGATTAAGTGTTAGCCAAGACCATGCGTTGGTGAATGTAGTGGGAAGTTGAATTATTTGAGAAACCATGCGTTGTCAATTGAATCACGAAGGGTTGTGAGCTGAAGTAGTCGTCGCATCGAAGAATAAGGGATCATTGTCGGGGGAAGAAATATGCTTGAACCATGCGTTGAAGTCACCATGCGTCGAAGACAACCATGCGTTGAAGTCACACTGCGTCCAAGACAGAACGGTCCTGACGCGATGAAGCTAGTGGTGTGAATGACTATGTTGTATGCATCGGAGGTAGGAAGCGCCGAGAACACCATGTGCTGAAAATGGTTAGTTGCTGAAGACGCTGAAGGAGAACATAGACATGAGTGCCTTGCGTCGAAGAAAAGACCCGCACCAGCCTACGGGTGAGGGGTAAGTCGACATTATCATCTCGGTACTTGTGAGGGATAAGTCGGCAGTATATATATAGGTGAGTTTAATCACTTTCAGACATTTTGAGAACTTAAGTTGGTTTCATCTTTCAGAGAAACCACAAGAGAAGGAAGAGGAAGGTGTTCTTTTAGTTTTTGGACGAAATTTCACTCGTTTTGGTGCTCAAATCATAGTTGGAACAGGAGACTGATTGCAAATGCACAGACTGAACAGTGGTTGATGTTTGGAGTAGAACGACTCAAGGAAGCCGAGTTTGGGGCTGAAATTTTGAGGTTAGTAAGTTAACATAATTCCTAACAAGTCTTATGAAGGATGGTTAAGCTGAAATTGAAGTTAATCACATTAATCTTTAGGTAAAACCAGCAACTACAGAACTGTTATGCAATCTGGAGCAATGTGGAGTGATTTTGGCATAACTGGAGAACGAAAAAGAGTTAAGCCTTGGAATTTTGAGGTAAGCTGTGGAACGTAATTCCTTATAAGTTTGTAGAAGGGAAGAAGTCTTAATATGGGCTGGAAATGCGTTTTTAGGAGGGATTAAGAAGAGAGATCAAAGCTGTAGCAGTCAGCTTTGTTAAGGAGTAGTTAAAGCTCAACGTGGGTATAACAGCAGGAGTAAACTAGTGTCCCTGGAATCAGGGTATAACAGAAGGGTAAGGAACAATTAGTAGTTATAGCTTTAGTGTTAAAGTTTGAGAATAAACCTATGAGAGCCTAACCGCGTCACGAATTACAAACATTGTGTGTGTAATGAGTTACTGTTTATGTTTTGATGAATAGAAAAGAAGTATAACAAGGGAAAATATCTATTTCAGGCCAAGAGGAAATAGAAAAGGCGTATAATCCACTCAAGGCCTAGGAAGAATTGTGAGTGACACTTCTTTTACTTTAAAACGATTTTGTTGAACATGATAGTTCGGTTTTTCGATGAAATGTGAATTTGTGATTAAATGATTTATGAAGCATACGTTATGTTCTTAAAGCTATTGAAAAGCATGTTTATGAAATGTTATTGATATAATAATTGCCCTGTATTCTTATGAACGAATTGTATACGAACGGTTTGTATAAATGTTGCTTCTAAAAAAGAAAATGTTTTAGAGGAGGCTCAATGCTGAAGGACATGAGAAGGCATGTGAGTTTCCCTGGGACCCAGTACTGAAGGACATGGAGAAGGTACTTGGGCAACCCGTCATAGTCCTATATGCATATAGAGGTTATATGCTGGTGCGTTGAGTCTTGCTCCGCATCGAGCCTTATATGTTTTCGACGTTGGGGTGTTGAGTTTTGCTCCACTTCAACTAAGGGAAAAGTGTTGTATCTAAATTGTTTTCTTATGATTTGTTAAAAAAAAAAATCATGTATGAATTGATAAGGGCAATTAGGTTTGTTTTAACGAATGTATTTGAAGCGATTGCATGTTTTATGTTTGATGTTGAACTCAGTTTTACTACTGATGATTTCCGAACTAAAATGGTTTGTTAACATTGTCACTCACTAGGCCTTTAGCTCATGTTTTCAATGTTTTCTTTCCCCTCCATGTAGCAAGGACGTTTCTGGTGCTTTGCCTACTCCCACTCGCCCTACTTAAGCTTCGAGTCTCCAGAAAATCTGACTTGTTGAAGTGTTGTTTGTATGTTAAACCTTGATTAGGTGGCATGTAGATATGTATGTACAATTACCAGGGGTTGAACTATGGGTTGTGTAGGGACATGTAAAAGAGTTGAGAAATTTCGTTTTTGGCTTGTATATACTTTCTTATATGTTATGTTTAAAATGTCTTTGAATGTGGAGATTACATTGTGAACAGTTCAGAATGTGTGGGAAGGAATGGATGGTATGCGTCACAAGAGGGGGTGATGTATACTGTCCTCACATCTCCTTTCAGGTTATGCAGGTAAACTTGGGAGGGGGTGTGACAGTAAGAATGTACCTATGGTATGTTTTGTGAGTCTTGTAAAATTGGGTTCTAGAGGTATAACTATCATAAATATCTAATATGAATGATCTTTTATTTTAAGCTTGATGTTGAACTTCTTTACGAAATACTTTAAGGAAAAGATAATGTGGGTGGTTGTGCTATGATGTTGTTTTTAGCAGGTTAATCAGGTATAGGTGGACAGTGAAGCTAACAAAAGGGGTGATGTTTGCTATATTCACACCTCTTTCCAAATTTAAAAGGGTAATCTGAGAGGGGGTGTGACACTTTTGATTTCTCATACAAGCTTCGGTTCATGTTCTTACTCTTAAACATCAACTACACCACTGGTTGAGTAAACCACATTAATCATATATCGATGATGCATGCTTGGAGGTTAATTAAACATAAGGTTATCTTTATCTCTAAATATATTGGTTACCTTGGCTAGTGAGATCCATATCTACTTACCTTCTCGAGCAATTAACTATTTCTACTTACACTGTTTAAACAAATGCACACTACTCAAGATGAACCTAAACTTGTATTTAGTTCGCCAGGATGATGGTTTAATCAACCATACCAACAAAAAAATTAGTTACTCATGGTGGATATAAAAGTGGAAGAAAGGATAGATGTAAGCATTGGCTTATAATACTAAGTGTTGGGACAAAGCAAGTGAAATGTGGCCATGCGTTGTTAGAGAAAAGTAGCTGAGAGTGGAAGAGTTAAGCATGAGCCAAGACTATGCGTTGATGAAAGCAGAGAAGAGCATTGTTCTTTTGAGTGACCATGCGTTGAAAGTGAAAATCACGAAGAGTTATGAGCTGAAGCAGTCACTTGTGTTGGAAGAGAAATTGATCATTGGCGGGGAAAGAAATGTTTTTGAACAACTATGCGTTGGTGAGGTTGCATGCGTTAAGGTCTCCATGCGTTGGAGACGGATATAACTAATTGAGTTGTATGCGTTAAAGGTAGGAGGCGTTGAGGGCACCATGCATTGAGGGTGGCTGTCTGCTGAGGATATTGGTACTAGGCTGTGTTGAATGCCTTACTTTGAATTGAGAAAGGAAAACCCCGCGCGCCAGCCTGCATAAGAGAGTTAAGTCGGCAGTATATATAGGCGAGTAGATTGAATATTTTATCATTTTTAGACATTTTTGAGAGCTTAAGTCGGTTCCATTTTTCAGACAAACTACAAGAAAAGAAGAAAAAGGTGTTCTTGTGGATTTTGGATAGAAGTCTACTCGTTTTGGTATCAAAATCTAAGCTGGAACAACACGTTATTTGTGGATGCACAAGCTGGACAGTATCGGATGTTTGGAGTGAAACGAATAGAGGAGATTGAGTCTAAGGCTGAAATTTTAAGGTTAGTAAGTTAACTCAATTCTGAACAACTTTTATGAAGGATGTTGAGTTGAAATGGAATAGAAACATGTAACTTTTAGCTGGAAGTGACTGATAAGGAAATTCTGTGCAATCTGTAGTAGTGCGGAGAAATCTTGCAATACCTGACGAACAAGGACAAGTCAAGCTACGAAAATTTGAGGTAAGCTAGAAAACATATCTCTCTACAAGTTCGTAGAAGGAAAGAAGTTCTAATTTTGGCTGGAAATATGACTTTTAATCGACAGAAGTGAAGGACAAAAGGAAAGGAGGAAACTCTACTGTCAGGTGTCGCTAGGAAGCTGATATCCCGGAGAATTGGAGAGTGAGTAGCGAGACAAATCTCGCTGGTGTTATTGCAGAGCTTTTTGTCTCTCAAATCTCACTGACTTTCGCTAGGTATCGCTCGTCAGGTAAATCACGTTAGTCGCTTATCCTGGTGTCGCTAGTATCGTGCCTTGTTGGTAGTATCGCTAGTAATCTCGCTGGAATGTGGGAGTTTCGTTAGTAGTCTTGCTTATTAAGTTCACGTTGGATAAATGGGAGGCTCGGTGATGAATCATGATTTGAGTTTAATTATGCAAACTAAATGATCAAGTAAAAGAAGCGTAATGTAAGGAAAAATGTTTATTTCAGGCCAAGAGGAGATAGAAAAGGCATATAATCCACTCAAGGCCTAGAAAAGAGCTGTGAGTGACACTTCTTTTCTTGTTTCAACGATTCCATTGTACATGTCAGTTTGGTTTTCTTATTTATTTATGTTTTGCTAAACGATATTGAAAAGTATGTTTATGGATTGTTATTGATTTATGAAGTGCCCTGTTTTTCTTATGAAAGATTTGACTATGAACTATATTGTATAAAGTATTGCATTTATTTAAAGGAAAAATGTTTTAGATGAGACTCAGTGCTGATGGACATGGAGAAGGCACGTGAGTTTCCCCGGGACCCAGTATTGAAGGACATGGAGAAGGTACTTGGGCAAACCGCCATGTTCCTATGTGCACATAGAGGTTATATGCTGATGCGTTGAGTTTTGCTCCGCATCGAGCCTTATTTGTTTTCGACGTTGGGGTGTTGAGTTTCGCTCCGCCTCAACTAAGGAAAAGTATTGTAACTGTACTGTTTTACTTACAAATTGTTGAAAAACCATGTATGATTTGATAAGGGCATTTAAACGTGATTTAATCAATGAAAATGAGATGATTCTATGTTTTACTCATGATGTCAGAATTTGTTTAAATCCTGATGATTTTCGAACTAAATTAATTTGTTTAAAATTAGTCACTCACTAGGCTATTAGCTTATGTTTTCAAGTTTTTCTTTCCCCTCCAGGTAGCAAGGACGTTCCTGGTGCTTTGCCTACTCCAACTCGCCCTGCTTAAGCTTCGAGTTTCCAGAAAATTGTTCTGTTTGAAGAGTTGTATGTATGTAAAACCTTATATAGGTGACATGTAGACCTAGTTGTACATTTACTAGGAGTTGAAATGTGGTTTTGTATAAGGGCTTTATGGAAGAATTGTATTCTGAATTATCGATATGTATATAATTTCCTATATGTTATGGTTGAAATGTATTAAGGAGTGATATGTATGTTGTGAACAGTATAGGATAAGTGTGTTGTAGTGGATTGTATGGGTCAAAAAAGGGGTGATGTATGCTGTCCTTACATCGCCTTTCAGGTTATGTAGGCAAATCTGGGAGGGGGTGTGACAATAGATATGAAGTTCATGATAATAAAGAAAAATATTTAGACTATAAAAAGTTGAATACAAACACCTCATGATCTTGAAGTCAAAAAAAGAAAATAACAGCAATACAAAAGAAGTGCAAAGAAAATAGAGGGATGAATGTGTCAAGCCGACGTTGCAATCTTTAACATCCATCGACGGGTAGTTACTTGCTTCACTATGTGCTTGGAGATGGAAGGCTGATCTACCAGACTTTCAGAATTCTCTCAAGCGTTTAGATTTTGATGGCCTTGTACGTAGCGGATGATATAGGTATGAAATGATCTCCCATTTTTTTGCATTTCTTTTCTCTTTTTTCTCAAATCAAGGCCACTATATTTATAGTCAGACTTAAAAAATACTCTCTGCCACATTGATAACTTGTAGAAATACAAGTTATGGTAGCTCTTTTCTAAGAATAATGGAGAAAGTTTATGAATCATGTGTCAATCTTAGTAGAAATTCGTGATAAATATCTTCTTTGCATCCAAAATGTTGAAATACTTAAAAATAATAATATCATGTCTTAATCCGCTTTATATGCCTTATGTTCGAAAGAAAATTACAAGACTTGAACGCATGCGTCGATCATTCATACGAATGCAACAAGCTGAAGCTAAAACACATGCCTTGGAATCTCTGATAATTGCAATCTAAGCTAAGATAAGATATTCTGCCTCAACTCAGAACTAATCATGATAGCAACACTGCAATCAACTACCTACCGATCAGAGATGATGGTAGGCGAACACATAGCCTTCAGAATGCCAGCAATGACACATAACGTTCGCAAAGTACAAATGCGGGCTCTATAAATAAACCATTCTGAGGGCAAAAAGAATGTTGTTGAAAAGTTGGAGAGTTAACCATTCTTAAAGAGTTAGTTCCATCCATCCATCGAAGAAGACAACTAGAGACAGAAAACTCAAGAGAGGGTTCTGCTTACCTCGTCGTCCAAGCAACCATCATTGCACGGAATGAAGCACGCATCCATCAATTGGCAGAAGCAAGGCATTGTTGCCACTAGCTTGACTCCCTGCTTCCGTTATCTATTTTCCTTGTCTTTTCTTAGTTGTTTACATTATTTTTGTTTCAAGACATTAAGTGAAATCTATATTCATTACTTTTTATCTTGAGTTCCTTTTATCTTCAATATAACTCCATTACCATGATATTCATTTCTTACATCTCTCCCCTTTTTACTTTTAACGCCATAAATAGGTAAATCTATCAAGGATTATGGTAAACTAATCATCTTTCTGACGAACCAAAAGTGGAACTTAATCCATTTTACTTAATGTGTTTGAATCTATTGCTTGTTTTCATCTAGCTAATCGAAATAAGTAGCTATAATTAATTGCTCGAGATAGTAAGTAATTGTGGATCTCATTAAGCAAAGTAAGAAGCATTTCTAGAGATAAAAATAACCTTATGTTTAGTCAACCTTCAAGCATGCATCAAAGAAATATGATTTATGTGACTTATACACCGAGAGGTGAGACCTTAATGTGATTGAGAACATAGATTAAAGTCTAATGGAGAGTTTAAAGGATAGATGATAGCTTCCTGATAAGCACTTGAAAAGCGCTTTCTATCCTCTCACATTAAGGAAGTTTATATTAGATTTCACTTGTTTGTTAGTGGTTTTCAAGTTAAAATGAGGAAAAGTAGAAGAAAAGACCAAAAGATCAAACCTGAGCAAGAATACGGCGAAAAGGAGAAGAAAAACTCAATATGACAAAGATTGGGGCAGCATCGCAGCGCCGGGTTACCATAAATAAAAAATTGGTATTTTTTGTAAGTTTTTGGGCGGCCAACTCTACAAATCTAGGGGTTTCCAACAGCCCTAATAAGGAATCAATTTACCGTCAATCTATAGACCAAAAGAGGCACAAGAAGGAGAGAATTGAGTGAGAGTTCATAGAAGAGTTCAAAGAGTGAGTAGTTGCAAGGAAAAGGAAAAGAGTTCGAGATAGTCGTGGTGCCATTCGAATTCCGACGTGAGAGCCAAGAAGATCGTAATGGTGCTACCTCAATCAAGAGTCTCTTTTCAGTAGAGTTTCCCTTTCTTTGTTTATATTGTTTGAACATGTTGCTTCAAGCTATGAGTGGCTAAACTCTTTAGTTTTAAGGTTTTGATGAATTGTTTATGAATTATGTTGATCTTGTAGACTTTCATGGTTTTGTTGGAATAATTATGCTTTTCATTGTTATTGTGTTTAATTCTTGTGGATTGACCATCTTCACATGTTAGGTTAGATGTATGTTTGAGAGATTGTACGTTTAACTTGATCTATAACAATGAATTGTTGTTAATCTATCACAAGAGTAGTTAGGTTGACAATAAAAGTTGCTAAAGACTATTCTTAATGCAATGTAATTTGTATTGGTTTCAAGAGATTAGTAATCAATCGAATTGCATGAGAAAGGGTTGTTTCTTAGAGAAAATAACTTGGAATTAAGTTTCTAGACTTAGGCATATGAATGACAATAAAATCCATGAAATCTATAATATTGCATAATGAAATAAACAAGGATTCATTACCCTAGAACTCTCTTTGACTCTTGTGTTTCTCACTTTATTACTTTCCTTATTTGGTTTATATTTTCCGTAATTAACAATATTAATTCCAATTCTCAAATAAAATTGATTCGATTGTAGAATAGCTAAGTAACATAAACCTTCACAATTGGATCTCTAGTGGAACGATAATCGGACTTTGCCGTTTTATATTATAACTTGACCCGTACACTTGTAGTTAACACTCAAAATGCGCATCAAGTTTTTGGCGTCGTTGTCGGGGATCCAAAGAACGGTTTTTGTTATTTAATATTCATTAGAATTGATAGATCTTAATTTGAGGTGTATATTATTTGGTTGATTATTTATTTATTTATTTATATTTTATTTTATTGTATTTTATATTTTTCTTTTATATTTTATTTTCTTTTATTTTTTATTATTTTATTTTTTTGTCGGTTTATGCCTCGAGACAATACTAATATTCTCCCTCTTAATCCCGAGATTGAAAGGACGTGTAGAAGAAGCCTAAGGGTTCAACACAATCACATCGAGGAGATGATGGAGGAGATACCAAAGGCAATTCGGGACTACTTCCAACCAACATTACCGGCAAATCAACCTGGCATCATGAATGTACCCATCAATGTCAACAACTTTGAGTTGAAACTAGACTTGATCCACATGGCTAGAGAGCTAGCCTTTAGTGAAAGAACTAATGAAGATCCTCACAAGCACTTGCGGTCTTTCTTAGAGATATGCGGGACAGTAAAGATGAATGGTGTTTCTAATGATGCAATTAAACTAAGACTTTTTCCTTTCTCTTTACAAGACCGTGCAAATGATTGGTTGGAAACCATACCTCCGGATAGTATCACAACGTGGGAGATCTTAGCTCAAGCTTTCTTGAACAAATATTTTCCACCGGCTAAATCTCAAAGACTAAGGACGGAGATTGGAACATTCCGCCAACTTGAGGATGAACAACTATATGAGGCTTGGGAGAGGTATAAGGATCGTTTGAGAAGATGCCCTTAACACGGTTACCTGGATTGGTTGCAGATTCAACTCTTCTACAATGGATTAGCAAGCTCAACCAAATCCATACTAGATGCAACCGCCGGAGGCTCAATTTTTTCAAAGAATGCTCGAGAGGCGTATACCATACTAGAAGACTTGGCCACTACATCGTACAATTGGCCATGTGAACAGTCTTCTCCAATCATCCCAAAAGCCATCAGACGATATGAGATGGACGAGGTAAGTTCTCTAAAAGCTCAATTGGCTTCTCTCACTAATGCTTTATCTAAATTTTCTCAAGGAAGCCAAGCTCAAGCAAGTCCATCATCCATAGCTTCCCTTGCGGCCATGGAAAATCAACAAGAGCCAAGTGAGTTGGAGGTAGCCAATTATGTGGATAGAGGACAATACCGAGGTCAACAACAACTTCCAACTCATTATCATCCCAACTTGAGGAATCATGAGAATTTTTCATATGCTAACAACAAGAATGTGTTGCAAGCACCTCAAGGATACAATGGAGCGGGGAATGCAAAGACATCATCACTAGAGGATATAATGCTTGACATTGTCAAAGAGTCAAGATCAAGGACAACCACATTGGAGAATTCGGTCCAAGCTATTGCAAGCACCGTTCAAAGCCAAGGTAAGGCACTTCAAAACTTGGAGGTTCAACTTAGTCACATGGCAACTTCCCTCCAAACAATGCAAAAGGGTAAGTTCCCTAGTTGCCCCGAGAGAAACCCAAGGGAGGAGTGCAAGGCCATGACTTTGAGGAGTGGTAAAAAGCTATCCACTCCCTTGATCAATGATGAAGATGATGAGTTTCCACAAGAAGAGGATGAAGCCATTATAGAGGAGTGCTTCTAACTCTACTTCTTTTATCCCTAATACTTTACCTTTTCCTTAAAGATTTCAAAAGAAAAAGATTGATGCTCAATTTTCAAAGTTCTTAGGCATATTCAAAAAGTTAGAAATTAACCTTCCTTTTGCAGAGGCATTAGAACAAATGCCTAAGTATGCCAAGTTCATGAAGGATGTATTGTCTAAGAAGAAAGGTATGGAGACTATGAAATGGTTGCACTAACCAAATAATGTAGTGCGGCACTACAAAGAAAATTGCCTCCAAAGCTAAAGGATCCAGGGAGTTTCTCTATCCCTTGTCATTAGGCAATAATAAGGTTACTAAAGCACTTTGTGTAACACCCCTATCCTAGATATCTTCTTTACCTAGGAGTGAGTGTTAAAACTATTCTTCATCTTGCTAACACTGTTATATATATATATATATATATATATATATATATATATATATATATATATACATATATATATATATATATATATATCTGATTCTGCTGGCATTAAACTTATATTATACAATAGTTATGCAGAGGTCTACTAACAGGATAACACTATGGGTAAGATTAATGAGGCTATGTGTAATATTTACAAGTATGCCTAATATATCTCATTATGTTACTCAAAATAAGTATAATATCTACATAGGGTTGGGGTTTACAAGTTCCCAAGTACAAAATCCTAATTAGGCCCAGACGAGTCTTGATGGTAGGCTAAGCACCTCGAACACGCTTGCTACCTAGAAAAACATCAAAGAAACGAGAATTTATGAGCTACAATGCTCAGTGAGTGACTATCTAAAACATAAACTCAATGAAGCATAACTATAATCACTAGTATAATCTGCTTAGTCAGGCACTGTAAACTTGCAACTAACTATGATCACACAACTAAGTTTCTTTTCAATAATCATTAGTTGAGGAGGAGCAAACTCAATGCGCTCAACGTCGATAAACCTTAGCTATGTGAAGTAATCTCGACACACCAGTGTCAAATGCCTTTTATTATGCACATATGATTGTCTGATCTCAGGCTGCCCGTATACCTTCTCATGTCCTTCGGTACTAGGGTCCTAGTGGATACTCAATCACCTTCTCTATATCCTTCGGTGAGAGCTTCATAGAAATACTTAGGCTGCCTATATGCCTTTTCAACGTCCTTCAGCATTGGGTCCCATTTCAATCTTTCTAAGGTACTGACATGCTCTTCATATTAATCACAAATTAAACATAAATCATGGAATCTCAGAGTTCTCAGATCATTCATCAAGCAGCTAGCTTAGTAAGACTTAGGAACATCAACTAATACGCTTTCAAGCTCTATCTTACATATAAGATATGTTATGGATTCATACATATGGGTACACCCCAAATCATGCTTCACAGATATTACTGAGCATATAAAAAATGGTAATTAAGTAAGCTTATCTTAAACCATAATGTCACTCATAACTTATTCTTGGCTCCAAGCGGGTTATACGCTTTTCCTAGCTCTTCTTGGCCTGTAAACACACCTCTTTCGTGTTAGACATTCCTAATATTTCTCTCTATATTCACTATATTTGCTTAAACATCTCAAACATGTGTTTCATCACTAGCCTCTCACTTGTTTACAACTTTTCAAATGAACGAGATCCATAAGTATCAGCGAGATTATTAGTGAAACCTATTTATAACCATGCGGCACTAGCGAAACTAGGCTTAGCGAGATTACCTTCAGAAGCAACACCCAGTGAGACTTCAGTGAGAATTGTGAGACGCAAAGCCCTTTGCGTTACTAGTGACACTCGTCTCACTGCTCACTCTCCAGCTCCTCAGCGATACCTCTATCTTAACGACACCCAATGGCCACTGCTTCCTTCTTCCTCTTCTGACTCTTTCTTTATCCTGCTAAAAGTCGTATTTCCAGCCAAATTCAGACTTCCTTCCTTCTACAAACTTGTAAAGGAGTGAATTTTCTAACTTACCTCAAAATTTCAGTCCATAACTCTTCTTCATTTGAGTGATATTCTCAAATGACTCTGCCTGCTCTGAATCGTCTAACAATTCAACTTCGATTACTTCCACCTAGAATTTAACATGTTTTTGCTCAAATTCAGCTTAAACATCCTTCATGGAAGTTGCTAAGAATTGAGTTCACTTACTAACCTTAAAATTCCAACCCTAGTTTCAACTTCCTCAGCTCACTCTTCTTCAAATACCAAACTATGTTCAGATTTCTCGACAACAATCAAGCTTCTAATTCCGGCTTCAATTTCACCATGAAAATGATCCAAATTCTACTTAAATTCGATATAAACACCTTCTTCTACCTGCGAAATGGAATCAATCTGAGTTCGAAAATATGTCTAAAGTGTTTAATTATTCGGTACACTCACTATATATATATACCACCAGCTCATCAGCACCACCATCACCTTCCTGCTTAGGTCGGCCAACGCAACCTTTACATGACTCAGCAACGCACAGCCTCATCTTGCTACGTTACCAACTGCCCAACGCCCCATCAACGGATAGTCGACCAATGCATGGTCCTCTCGGCCACTTTTCTATGTATCAACACATACCAACCTTCACACATAACCACTTCTCAAACGCATAGCAGTATCGCTTAGTGATTGATAACCACATCTTCATACTCTGCTCCACAACCAAAAGCTCTCGATCAGTGCCTTGGATTTGACCAACGCATAATACACTTTGATGCAAGGTAACTCATTACTTAGCTCTCGGCCTTCACACTTACCATGCTTTAGCTTGCCCTTCCTTTCAACTAAGTATAGGGCTTACACTTTGTGATCTTGGAGCTTCCATTAATTTAATGCCTTTATCCATGTCTAGGAAGCTCAATAGTGGAGAGGTGCAACCAACTACTATATCTTTGCTTTTGGCCGATCGATCATTTGTTCATCCCTAGGACATTGTGGAGGACGTCTTGGTCAAGGTAGACAAGTTTATCTTCCCGGCGGACTTTGTGATATTAGACATGGAGGAAGATGTCGAAGTCCCCATAATCCTTGGGAGACCATTCTTGGCCACCAAAAGGGCTCTCATCGATGTGCAAGATGGAAAGCTCACATTCCGCCTTAATGATGAAGAGGTAACATTCGACATTTATAAAACCTTAAGCATCCGGATGTAGAAAGGTATGAGCATCCTGAACCAAGCATAAAGGTAACATCGCCTCTCTCTTCAAATAAAAACTCTATGCATGATGAGCCCCCTTTGAATGGTAAGACTAATGGCATGCTTGATGTTAAAGTAGAAAATTCTATGAAGCATGTTTCTAGTTGTGATAATTCTTCTAGTTCTTCTTGCATGCCTCCCAAACCTATAATGAATTATGAACAAATTATGGAGAAGCATGATAAATTTGAAGTGGTGAGTTCGGTAAAATCTAAGCATGATAATTCTATAACGATACTTGACAACATTAGAAAAGATGATGTCCAACTTGATAATGATTTGTTGACTAACTCACTAAATGCTAATGAATATGTTTGTGAGTGTTAATATGGGCGAATACTAAAAGTTGTAGGTGATCCAAAGCATGAAAGAAAGAAACCACCTTGGGATCTACCGTGATTCACGAGCCCAGTCTAGCTAGAAGCCGCTAAACCAAGCGCTTATTAGGAGGCAACCCAACTTTATTGCTTTCTCTACTTTTCTTTTTATTCTATTTTCAATAAATCTTTGAGTCACTTATGTGCTTTTTCTCTCAAGAACTTGGTTTATCACACAAAGTACTCCTTACACCAAGCCTGTTTGATGGCTTCCCGCTTGCTCCCAGGCTTGTTCTTTCTTTGTTAGTTGCTCTTATACATTGAGGACAATGCATGATTCTAAGTTTGGGGTGGGAGGTGTCTCTCGTACTTTTATGTGTTTTCTTATCCTGCTATGCATGTTTGTGAAGGTTTTAATGATCATATGCATGTTAAATTTTGAAAAGTTTTGAAAATTTTGGAGCTTTTTAAGTTAATGGGAATATTGTTTATGGTTGTGTGCCTTGATGTTGATTGCCCATGATGAGATTCGAATTTGCATGATATATGACTTATTGTGAAAATGGAATAGCACTATCTTGAGTTAAATTCATTTAAGTCTCTTTTAAAATCTCTCATATTCTTGAGCACATAGCCACTTTAATTCAAAATCTTTAACTAAAAAAAGGATTAAGTTGGGCGTATTTGGTTGTCACTTCGAAAGGCCCCACCTGTTAGAGAGTGAAAATGCATGATAGTTTGTAATCTTAGACTAAGGAAAAAAGAAAAAAGTATATATGCCTTGAGAAAAGAAAAAGTGTATACAAAATGTATGAGCTTTAGTTGTCTATCTTTTTAAATGTTAAACTTGTAATGAGTATGCATGGATAGGGGTAAAAAGAGTTGCCTTTGCTATGATCAGTAAGGACGCCTGGGAATTGACTAGGTATGAGTCCCTTCAGTGAATGTGTGAAATCTAGTGCCTCTAGGTACAAGAAGGCAAATTTAGGGCCCATGAAAAAAAAAAATATGATTGAAAGGCACCTTAGTGGACATATTACTCACTTGAAATGTATGAAAGCTTGAAGATTGATACATGAGCTAGAGTAGGGGAAAACTAAAGAAACTCTCTTAAATCCTAATTTGAGTTCTAGTATTTTAAATTGAAGGAGGCTTTCACACACACATATGGGAGATGGCAAGATTTGGCCTTGAATGATTATAACAACATAGATATGCTTGCATGTTTCTACTTAAGCTTTAAATGCTATTCTCTGAGACATGAGTCAATTGCACACTTCTTCATCTAAACTCTCTATTATTTTATTCTATTCTTTGCTTGGGATTAGCAAATCTCTAAGTTTGGGGTGGTGATAAGCACTTGAAAAGTGCTTTCTATCCTCTCAAATTAAGGGAGTTTATATTAGATCTAACTGGTTTGCTAATGGTTTTTAGGTTAAAATGAGGAAAATTAGAAGAAAAGACCAATAGATCAAAACCGAGCAAGAATATAGCGAAAAAGAGAAGAAAAACTCAATATGACAAAAATTCGGGCAGCACCGTGACGCCGGGATGGCACTGTCGCGACGCTAAAACCCAAGAGCAAAGAGTTTTGCACGCAGCCCTAGCGCCAGGGCGCTCTCCAACAGCGTCGCGGCGCCGTTTCAAAATTTTCAATAACGCTGCGGCGCCAGGTTACCATAAATGAAAAATTGGTATTTTTGGTAAGTTTTTGGGCGGCCAACTCTATAACTTTGGGGGTTTCCAGCAGCTCTAATGAGGAATCAATTTACCATCAATCTACAGACCAAAAGAGGCACAAGAAGGAGAGAATTGAGTGAGAGTTCATAGAAGAGTTCAAAGAGTGAGTTAGTTGCAAAGAAAAGGAAAAGAGTTCGAGATAGTCGTGGTGCCATTCGAATTCCGACGTGAGAGCCAAGGAAATGGTGACGGTGTTATGTAAGCACCTAATTGGTAAGCACGTTCAAAAGCTTTAAGCGAATTAGTATTAATAATCTCATATTGTAAATAAAAAGAAAAAAAAGAAGAAGAAGAAGGAAGAGGAAAACTAAAAAGGGAAGAAGACAAAAAAAAAAAAAAAAAATAATTAGAATTAAAAAGAAGAAAAGAGAAGAAAAAGAAAAGAAGAAGAAAGGATAAGGATGAGAAGTCGGTTATAACCTTTCATTAGACAGAAAATTTTGCTGACTTCTTTCTATTCATTTCCAAACGAAATTCTACGCTATTTTCAGCTACACGTTGTGGAGAGTTGAAGAAGAGTTCTAGGGCAATTTCGTGCAAGGTTTTGGAAGGTTTCATGGTAAAATTGAAGCTGAAACAGAAGCTTCATCTGCTGTCACACACCTCGAACCAGGTTTGGTGTTTGGTGAATATCGAGCTGAAGAGATTGAATTTTGGGCTGAAATTTTAAGGTTAGTAAGTTAACTCAATTTGGAACAACTTTTATGAAGAATGCTTGAGTTGAAATGGATTAGAAACATGTAAATGTTTAGCTGGAAGTTACTGATACAAAATTTCTGTGCAATCTGGAGTAGCACGGAGAAACTTGCAATATCTGACGAACTAGGATGAGTTAAGCCACGAAATTTTGAGATAAGTTAGAAAACATGTTTCTCTACAAGTTTGTAGAAGGAGAGAAGTTCTAAATCTGGCTGGAAATATGACTTTGAATTGATAGAAGTGAGAACAAACAGGAAAGGAGGAAACTCTGCTGTCGGATGTCGTTTGGAAGCAGGTATCGTTGAGGAATTGGAGCGTGAGTAGCGACACTAGTCTCACTTGTCCTGTAAAGGAGGATTTTGTCTCACAAATCTCGCTGGCTTTCGCTCGGTATTGCTCCTCAGGTAGTCTCGCTGGTCTCGCTTATGCTGGTGTCGCTAGTGCCGTGTACCTGTTGTATAATTTCGTTAGTAATTTCGCTAGTAAGGTGAAATCTCGTTGGTAATCTCGCTAGTAACATAGAATCTCGCTTATTATGTGTATTTTAGGAAAGAAAGGGAGTCTCGATGGTGAATCATGATTATAGTTTAAGTATGCACATATAATGATCATGTAAAGGAAGTTTAAGGAAAACGTAACGTGAGGAATGTGTATTTACAGGCCAAGAAGAGCTCGGAAAGGCATATAATCCGCTCAGGGCCTAAGGACAAGTTGTGAGTGACACTTTTCTTTCTTTGAAAACGGAATTTATTGAAAATGTTTAGTTTGGTTTTTCTATTAAGTTATGGCTTTGAGATGAACTATTTTCTTGAAAAGCATGATGTTTAATGATATTGTTCACAAGGCATGTTTTATACGTTTTCTATAAGATGTTGAATGGCATGTTGTGAAATGTTGTTTATCGTGATATATCTGATTTTTCATGAAAGGTTTTCATGTGAACTATTTACGTATAATACTGGTTTCTAAAATGTTTTAGAGAAGGCTCAATGTTGAAGAACATGAGAAGGCATGTGAGTTTCCCCGGGACCCGGTACTGAAGGACTCGTAGAAGGTACTTGGGCAACCCGCGATATTCCTATGTACACATAGACATTGCGACGTTGGGTGTGTTGAGTCTTGCTCCACCCGAACTAAGGTTGATATCGACGTTGAGAGTGTTGAATTTTACTCCGCCTCAACTAAGGATGTTTTCGACGCGGGTGCGTTGAGTCTTGCTCCGCTCTGACTAAGGGAAAGTTTTGAGAACGAACTGTTTTCGTGTACGATCATTTTGGCATGAACATATGTGATTTGTTTACGTTGTTGAAAATTATGATTTGACAGAAATGATTATTTGAATTACGTTTATGTATATGATGTTACAAAATTAGTCACTCACGGGGCTTTTAGCTCACGTTTTCCATGTTTTCTTTTCCTCCTAGGTAACAAGGAGGTTCCGGGTGCATTGCCTACTCCAACTCGCCCTGCTTAAGCTTCGAGTTTCCAGAAACAGTTTATTTTCTCGTTGTTGTACGTGTAAATAACTTAACATTGGTGGCATGTAAATTTAGTGGTTTACGAGTGGGCTATGAGAAAGTATATTATAAAAGTGTACTCTATATAGGAAGGATTGTTATATTATGATCATGCGTTAGTATTGTTGGATTCTATGAATGTATATGTATGAAATGTTTATACAGGAAGTTATGTAAGATGGGACAATATGTGTCACAAGAGGGGTGATGTTTATTGTCTTCACATCTCCTTCCAGGTTAAGTAGGTAATCAGGGAGGGGGTGTGACATGTTACCTCAATCAAGAGCCTCTTTTCAGTAGAGTTTCCCTTTCTTTACACTCTTTCTTTATTTATATTGTTTGAACTTGTTGCTTCAAGTTATGAGTGGCTAAACTCTTTATTTTTAAGGTTTTGATGAATTGTTTATGAATTCATTTTGATCTTGTAGACTTTCATGGTTTTGTTGGAATGATTATGCTTTTTATTGTTATTATGTTTAATTCTTGTGGATTGGCCATTTTCACATGTTAGGTTAGATGTATGATTGAGAGATTGTACGTTTAACTTGATCTATAACAATGAATTGTTGTTAATCTACCATGAGAGTAGTTATGTTGACAATAAAAGTTGCTAAAGATTATTCTTAATGCCATGTAATTTGTATTGGTTTCAAGAGATTAGTAATCAATCGAGTTGCATGAGAAGGTTGTTTTTTAGAGAAGATAACTTGGAATTAAGTTTCTAGACTTAGACATATGAATGACAATAAAATCCATGAAATCTACAATATTGCATGATGAAATAAACAAGGATTCATTACCTTAGAACTTTCTTTGACTCTTGTGTTTCTCACTTTATTACTTTCCTTATTTGGTTTATATTTTCCATAATTAACAATATTAATTCCAATCCTCAAATAAAATTGATTCGATTGTAGAATAGCTAAGTAACATAAACCTTCACAATTGGATCTCCAGTGGAACGATATTCAGACTTCACCGTCTTATATTATAACTTGACCCGTACACTTGCGGTTAACACTCAAAGTGCGCATCCCTTCCCCTAACCCTATTTCTCTATTCATATTCTCTTTTGCTGCTAATATTTGTGCATCACACCATCTATCCATCTCTACTATTTATACTACATTTTAGTACTCAACAATCTTCAATTTTGAGTTGGCTGGAAACCAATCATTCATTGCATAAGAATCACCATTAGTCAAAGTCCTTGTGTTCAACCTTGGAACTTACCAAGAAAACCTTGTATTTAGTTTACACTTAGGCTAAACTAAGGAAAACTTGTCATAGAATAGAGCACATGCTTTACACATCTAATGTCACACCCGCTCCCGAGTTATCCTCTTAAACCTGAGAAGAGATGTGAAGATAGTAGATTTTACCTTTTTGTGATATCTACTACTATTACTTCTAATTCCTTTAACATGCTATAAATAATCATAAAGAATACTTTTTATTAATACAACATTTTTAAGTTTATACAATACCACAGTTTTATCACAACCCTAAGTTTTCAATTCTAAGCTCAACAAACTACACTATAGTAGACCTTGACTTCGCACAGCAATGAAAACTCTCCTACTAATTAGAAATAATAAAATAAAATAAAAGGATGAGTTTACAAAGCCTAGTGAGTGGTCAAGTAAATAACTAGGGTACACACGACCCTTTCACAACATCATGAAAGCATAACGATATAATCAAACATAATCGAGGTTACTCAAACCTCACGCACGAAGCTTGTCCCGATATTGTACTTTACTCTGTTGGCTTCCTCTAACTCAGCAACTGAATCTGTTCCCTATGTACACATAGTCTTATCTCTGAGGGATCAGAAACTAGACCCGTTGGTCCTCTAACCATCCCACAAGAGATACATCCCATAGGAAAATCCCATAGGACAAGGAACTAGATTTCTGGCAACCCTCTGACCATCCCGTGAGGTTTTAACCCCGATACAAGATTAGAAACTAGATCCTTAGATCCTCTTACCATCTTATGTGGGCTTAGCTTCCTTTATCAAGCATTAATATGCTCACATGCATAACATATATATCAACTTGTAAGGAAATGACAAGATTACTTAATGAAATAATTACTAGTAACCACTCATAGTAGAGGGGGTCCTAGCTTTTTAAAGCCTCCTTCGTCTGCTCTGGACTCGCCCATTTTCAAAGCCTAACTTGGCTTGAACTTCCCAACTTCTTACTAGGCTTCTAGAACTAAGAAAACAACAACTGACAACACTTTAGAGCCTCAGAAAACCCTTTGGAATGCCTGAAAACGCCTCCTTTGGACGCATGAGTCTTCATGTTGGACGCAAGACAGCTTCTTCTTGGATGCAAAATAGCCCTTAGATGCAAAGCAGTTTCCCTTAGACGCAGGGTAATCTTTGTTGGATGCAAGACAATGCCAAAATGTTCCTCTTGGACACAGGGTTGAGCTTCCTAAATGTAAGGTACCTTTCCTAAACCTCCGGGAACCCTTCATTTCCTCTCTCAAGCTTTATGGAGTGAACTTTCTCAACTTTTAGTGTGTCTCAACTGTTAGCATAGTTACTTTAGATCTATATTGAATAGATTGACCCTAAGATCATTCATGCCAAATTGTGAAGAATAATAATATACCGGACTCCATTGAGAAATTGATGATAGCTTCAAGATGACTATTGTTTTCCTCAACCAAAACTCTGAATGACTTACTGTGATCTCTCTCAAGATGGGATTCGAGAAAGACTGAGTGCTTATTGTTTTAATGTGTTGGGAACCACAGCCTAAGATCTCTTTATATACTAGTTTAATTAGGATTACCATTAAACCCTAATCAATCTAGGAATAAGCTTCTACCCATTAAGTCCATACTCAATTGGGAATCTAGGGCCTTTAATTAAATAGATCATATAATGGGGCCCAATCTAATAACATAACCCAATGTGGTAAAATACTAATCCACATACATAGCCCATATTTTAATTATATGTATTTTAATTTAAAATATGTCTAACAATCTCTCACTTGGGCTATGTTTGTGTATTTGATGTAATTAAATCACATGAACCTTAAGTGCACATAAACAGGTTATTTCAATAATAGAATTCCCCTTTAGTTCAATCTGGTCCATCCCCTATATCAACACATAATCAAGGCAGCTTTTGTTACTACCCTCGTAACTAAACCTTCCTTGATCACCAGTTTCAATACATTCAATGACATAGATCAAGTATGGATGGATAGCATTGAAACTACATGCAAAGTGATCTAGATCATGCCTGTTTCCAACTAGTCCAAATTCCTTAGTAAGATCATTCCAAAAAAAAAAAAAAAAAAAAAAAAAAAAAACTTTATGCTTAGTCGCATGCATGACAAACAAGTTTAGATAATAAAACATAAACCATCAACTTTATTCTATATAGAAAACAAACAAATTAAGGTCAAAGAGCATCAATAATAACAAACTCCCACTAAACTATGGGATCAGAAAAGTGACTGACACCCATGTGAGCAATGTGCTCATGAAAAACTTTAGGTGGTAAACCTTTAGTCAATGGATCTGCCACCATAGAGTTTGTTCCTATGTGTTTTATCAAAATTTGACCATTCTGAACTCTTTCTTTCACAACTAGAAACTTTATGTCTACATGCTTTGACTTTGTATTATTTTGTTGTTGTTGGAATACATCACTGTCGACTTATTGTCACAAAATAATTTTAGTGGTCTTTCTATACCTACTACTATCCGTAGCCCAGTGACAAAATTTCGCAGCCATATTCCATGATTGGATGCCTCATAACATGCTATAAACTCTGTAACCATGGTAGAAAAAGCTATAAGTGTTTGTTTAACACTTTTCCAAGATACAACTCCTCCAGCCAACATGAAGATATAGCCTGAAGCGGGAAGTGTCTTGACATCCAACATAATTGGAACCAGAATACCCAATGATCTTTAAAACATCTAATCTCCGATAAGTGAGCATATAATCTTTTGTTTTCTGCAAATACCTCATAACCCGTTTGATCCATCCCTGGGTTGTTCGAATATCTGCCTAACACTTCAACTATGAATGCAATATCTGGTCGCATACATACTTGAGCGTACATTAGGCTTCTAACAGCCAATGCATAAGGAACCTTTTGCATCTCCTTACTGTCGGTATGGTTTTAGGGCATTGACCTAAATGAAATTTATCACCTTTAGCAACGGGGTATCTCCTGGTGTACAATTTTTCATGCCAAATCTACTCAAAATCTTTTCAATGTAGTTCTTTTGTGACAATCTCAAAATACCTTAAGAAAGATCTAGCAGTATTTCAATTCCTAATACAAAAGAAGCATCACCGAGATCTTTCATCTCAAAATTCCTTTTGAGAAACTTCTTAGTGTCATGCAATAAACCTACATCATTACTTGCTATGAGTATGTCATCGACATATAACACCAGAAATATAGATTTATTTCCATTGAACTTGTGATATACACAATCTTCCACTACATTCACCTCAAACCTAAATGAGATAATTACTTCATGGAATTTGTGATACCATTGACGAAAGGCTTGCTTGAGACTATAGATGGATTTCTTCAATTTGTACACCATAGACTTTGAATTACCATACACAAAGTTTTCTAGTTGCACCATATAAATTGTCTCATCAATGTTTCCATTGAGAAAGACAGTTTTTACATCCATGTGATGTAGCTCTAAATCAAAGTGAGCTACAAGTGCCATGATTATCCTGAAAGAGTCTTTCGATGAAACTGGAGAGAAAGTCGCTTTGTAATCAATGCCTTTCTTTTGAGTAAAACCCTTTGCAACAAGATGAGCCTTATATCTTTCAATTTTGCTCAATTTACAACCTATAGGTTTCACTCCTAATGGCAATTCGAGAAGCTCCCATACGTCATTGTCTTTCATGGATTTTATTTCCTCTTCCATAGCATTTATCCACTTATGAGAATTAAAACTTTGTAGTGCTTGTTGGCAGTTGATTGGATCATCTTCCATTACACCCATATCATCCTGATGTACTTGAAGAAACACAATAAAATCGTTTGGAATTGCACTTCTTTTCTTTCTAGTTGATCTTCTTAGTGGAAATTCTTGAGGTTGTTGAGTTTGAACTTCAGGTTCAACAACAGGGACTACGGTGTTGTCTTGTTCAATAATTAGTTCAATAGTGAAGTCAAGAATAGGAGTCTTACCATCTATAACCATACTAGGAAAAGAAACTAATTTCTCTTCAAAGACAACCTTTCTTATGTTATCTTCCCCGCAAACTCAACATCTTCAAGGAATCTGGCATTTCCTGTCTCAAACAATGATCTAAAGGTGGGATCATAAAACTTAAAACCCCGAGAGCGCTCGAAATACCCAACAAAATAGCAGCTAATAGTTCTTGAGTCCAATTTTTTTTCGTTAGACCTGTATGGCCTAGCCTCAGTTGGACAAAACCTAGATGTGAAGATGCCTAATACTAGCTTCTTTCCTGTCCACAACTTAGGGATTGAACTCAGATTTCTAGATATTTAAGTAAGACCAACTAAAATAAGGAATAAGTAAATGAAACATATACACACAGTTAATTCAATATGTCATAAATTAAATATGACAAAAAGAAATTTACATATATGGTGGGCTCATTTAACAAGATACTAACACAACATTGATGTCTAGCCTTTGGGCAAAAAACACCACTGTAAATGGTACTATCAACGTAGTAATCAAAGTATTGACCATAAACTCTGTCAAAAAATAGCCCCTCTTTGTACCGACTATTTTTCACATGAGCAATCCTTATAATTGTCACACACTCATTACCACATGCATACCCACAATTTGGCCAAATAATTATCTTCCTTTGGGCCGATAAATATTCGCATAAATCTATGAATATGCACATCTTATATTTTAGAATTAAACTAATCTAGATAACAGAAGCTACTTTGGTAACATATTATTTTGATCAATTCAGTCCAAAATATAAGACATAATGATATAATAATATCATTGTACACAATGGGAGAAGATCACCAAAATTTATCGATATGATTTAATTCTAAATCTCCAAATTATCGATAAAATTTAAAATTTAAATCACCAAATTATCAATAAGATTTAAATTTAAATCACCAAAATTAACAATTAAATTCAAATTCATGTCCACAAAATAATCAATCAAATTCTAACTAAAATCCACAACTTGATGTATCAAACTTGAATCTAGAACATGATTAATCAAAATTTAAACTTAAGTCCACAAATGATTAATCAAATTTAAAACCACAATGTGATATAATAATGATCAATCAAATTAGAATGGATTCACAAAAATACCCATTAAAACTCTAGATTTTAAAATCACAAAATCATTAGTTAAGAACTAGAATATTAAGCAATTCCTAATTAAATAAGAACCAACACATGATTGAATAATTTCAATTATTGATAAATACAAAATTACAATCAATTTTTTTTTAATTCTTTAACCGTTGTTACCGAACCAAAATTGAACCACAATACCAATGAAAAACCAAATATAATCCAACAATCCAACATGAAATTAAGGCTCTGATAACACTTGTTAGCATAATTACTTTAAATCTATATTGAATAGATTGACCCTAGGATCATTCATGCCAAATTGTCAAGAATAAATAACATACCGGACTCCATTGAGAATTGATGATAGCTTCAAGATGACTATTGTTTTCCTTAACCAAAACTCCGAATGCCTTATTGGGATCTCTCTAGATGGGATTCAAGAAAGACTGAGTGCTTATTGTTTTGGTGTGTTGGGAACCATAGCTTAAGATCTCTTTATATACTAGTTTAATTAGGGTTTCCATTAAACCCTAATCAATCTAGGAATAAGCTTCTAGCAATTAAGTCCATACTCAATTGGGAATCTAAGGCCTTTAATTAAATAGATCACATAATGGGGCCCAATCTAATAAAATAACCCAATATGATCAAATACCAATCCTTTAATTAATTATATGTATTTTAATTTAAAATACGTCTAACATCAACATCTAAACTTAAGCCTATTTATAGGAGTTGGATGACAAGCTTTGTCATCCAACCTTGCCCTTTTGTTTGACACTTAGCAAAAAATGTGGCTTCTTACATGTTGTCTTATGCATGCATGACGACACCTTCACCTCTTGAAGTGTTCAACCGTAAACATGCCACCACCACCTCTTTACCACCCTGCTATGTGTCCAACCTTATCTCAGGATAGGGTCTATGCCTCCACCACCTCCTCTCTTTCGTCGCTCATTCTCTTCTCAAAACTCAAATTTGCACAAGCATTTTTCTCCCCACACTTGTTGCCAACGCATACTTCCCTCAAAACAGTCAAAATTTGGCTAACTTCACAAGCCTAGAAATTATAACTCAACATTTTTCCAACTGCATATGTAAGCACTGACTTGTAAAACCAAGTGTTGGGGAGAGCAATGCGATTGAGGTTATGCGTTGCTAGAGGAAAAGTAGCCGAGAAGTAGAGCAAAATTTTGGTTAAGGGTTGGCCAAGACCATGCGTTGGTTAATGTAGTGGGAAGTTGAATTATTTGAGAAACCATGCGTTGTTGATTGAATCACGAAGGGTTGTGAGATGAAGTAGTCGTCGCATCGAAGGATAAGTGCTCATTGGCGAGGAAAGAAATATGCTTGAATTGTGCGTTGAAGTCACCATGCTTCAAAGACAGCCATGCGCTGAAGTCACACTGCGTCCACAACAGAACGGTCTTGACGCGATGAAGCTAGTAGTGTGAATGACTATGTTGTATGCGTCGGAAGTAGGAGGCGCCGAGAACACCATGCGCTGAGAGTGGTTAGTGGCTGAAGGCGCTGAAGGAGAATATAGACATGAGTGCCTTGCGTCGAAGAGAAGACCCGCGCCAGCCTATGGGTGAGGGATAAGTCGGCATTATCATCTCGGTACTTGTGAGGGATAAGTCGGCAGTATATATAGGTGAGTTTAATCACTTTCAGACATGTTTCGAGAGCTTAAGTCGGTTCCATCTTTCAGAGAAACCACCAGAGAAGGAAGAGGAAGGTGTTCTTATAGTTTTTAGGCGAAATTCTACCCGTTTTGGTGCTGAAATCCGAGCTGGAACAGAGGATTGATCGTAGACGCACAGACTAAACAGTGGTCGATATTTAGAATAAAACGACTAGAGGAAGCCGAGTTTAGGGCTGAAATTTTAAGGTTAGTAAGTTAACATAATTCCTAACAAATTTTATGAAGGATGGTTAAGCTGAAATTGAGGTTAATCACATGAATCTTTAGGTAAAAGCAGCAACTACAGAACTGTTATGCAATCTGGAGCAACGTGGAATGATTTTGGCATAACTGGAGAACAAAAAAGAGTTAAGCCTTGAAATTTTGAGGTAAGCTGTGGAACTTAATTCTTTACAAGTTTGTAGACGGGAAGAAGTCTTAATATGGGCTGGAAATGCGTTTTTAGCAGGGATTAAGCAGAGACATCAAAGCTGTAACAGTCAACTTTGTTAAGAAGAAGATAAAGCTCAAATGTTGGTATAATAGCAAAAGGGAGCTGTACGCAAAGTGATCTTTGAATTGAAGTCTAATAGAAAGGTAAACAACAGCTAATAGTAATAGCCTTAGTATTTAAGGTTTGAGAATGAACTAATGAAAGCCTAACTGCATGATGAACTACAAACATTGTGCATATGTTGAGTTGTTGTTTATATTAAAGTGAATGGAAAAGAAGTATAACAAAGAAAAGTATTTATTTCCGGCCAAGAGAAGATAGGAAAGGCATATAATCCACTCAAGGCCTAGGAAGAATTGTGAGTGACACTTTTCTTACTTTAAAACAATTATGCTGAATATGATAGCTCGGTTTTCCAATGGAATATGATTTTGTGATCAAATGATTTATGAAAGCATATGTTATGTTCTTAAAGTTATTGAAAAGCATGTTTGTGAAATGTTATTGATATAATAATTGCCCTGTATTCTTATGAATAATTTGTATACAATCTGTTTATATAAAATGTTGCTTCTTAAAAGAAAAATGTTTTAGAGGAGGCTCAATGCTGATGGACATGAGAAGGCATGTGAGTTTTCCCCGGACCCAGTACTGAAGGACATGGAGAAGGTACTTGGCAACCCACCATAGTCCTATGTGCACATAAAGGTTATATGCTGATGCGTTGAGTCTTGCTCCGCATTGAGCCTTATATGTTTTCGACGTTGGGGTGTTGAGTTTGCTCCACTTCAACTAAGGGAAAAGTATTGTATCTAAACTGTTTTCTTATGATTTGTTAAAAAATCATGTATGAATTGATAAGGGCAATTAAGCTTGTCTTAACTAATACATATGAAGTTACTTCATGTTTTACACTTGACGTTGAACTCAGTTTTATTCCTGATGATTTCGAACTAAAATAGTTTGCTAAATTAGTCACTCACTGGGCTTTTAGCTCATGTTTTCCATGTTTTCTTTCCCCTCCAGGTAGCAAGGACGTTCCTGGTGCTTTGCCTTCTCCCACTCGCCCTGCTTAAGCTTCGAGTCTCCGGAAAATCTGACTTGTTGAAGTGTTGTTTGTATGTTAAACCTTAATTAGGTGGCACGTAGATATGTATGTACAATTACCAGGGGTTGAACTATGGGTTGTGTAGGGACATGTAAAAGAGTTGAGAAATTTCGTTTTTGGCTTGTATATACTTTTCTATATGTGATGTTTAAAATTAGAATGTGGAGATTACATTGTGAACAGTTTAGAATGTGTGTGAAGGAATGGATGGTATGCGTCTCAAGAGGGGTGATGTATACTGTCCTCACGTCTCCTTTCAGGTTATGCAGGTAAACTTGGGAGGGGGTGTGACACCATAGGTTTGGGTTACACTTTTATCTTTAAAGTTTACTATTCCTCTTCTTTCTTGGCATACAAGTTCTTAGATTAAAATTTCGAGTTTCACATCTAAAACAATGATAAGTTTTTGGCGTCGTTGCTGGAAACTGTGCAATTGATTTTTGTGTGTTTTTGTTTGGTTTTTGCAAATAGAAATCGATCTAAGGCATATTTCGTTGGAAAGCTGCAAATAGTATATAAGCGACGATACTGCACCAGAGTTGAATATTGTCCTTGAAATTGAGAGGACCTTCCGTCGGATAGCAAGATAAAACCAACAAAGAAGAAAAAGACACCAAAATATGACTAACCAACAAAATTAGAGGAATAACCAAAATGCATAGAATGGTGTAGACGCAAATGCCAGCAGAACCCCATTTTACTGGCAAATGATCGCAATAGACCTACGAGAGAGTATGCATCACCCAATATGTATGATTTCTCTTTAGGAATCATGCGTCTACTCTTTTAGGGGAGTGACCGATTTGAAATGAGGCCAATTATGTTATAGATGCTTCAAGCTGTGGGACAGTTTGGAGGCGCACATCTCAAAAGCTTCATGGAGATTTGCAATACATTCTCAATTTCAGGGGTCACACCTTTTGGAATTAGATTGTCGCTCTTCCCATTTTAGCATGCACATCTCAAAAGCAAGGCAATGGGCTTATTCATTTAAGCCAAGTGAGATTACTATGTGGGAGCAAATGGTAGAGAAATTCATGCAAAATACTTCTCGCCCACAATGAACGTAAGACAACGAGGAGATATTGTTACGTTTGAATAGAAAGGAAACAAATACGCTATGCAACGTGTGGACTAGCTCTAAGAGGCTTGTCCAGAACTGCCCACATAATGGAATGCCTAACTGCGTCTAGATGGAGATACTCTATGGAGGAGTTAACTATCCCTCGTAGTTGATAGCTGACGCCTCCGCCACAGGAGGATTAGTGGACAAGACATATATTGAAACCAAGGCCATTTTGGCAGAATTTCGAGGAACACCGATAAGGGGGTAGATGATGGATATGGCGCCAAATCTATGGACAGAAGCAAGATGCTAGTTAACAACTGAAGTAGATGTGACTACTTGTTTGGCAGCACAGATAGCAACATTGACATCTTTCCTAAAAACAATAGCCCTGAATAATGGTATGCTAGCCGGTAATGCCAATTAGTCAAATGCATTAAATCAAGTGGCAACCATCAGTTGTGCGTAATGCGACAATCCTTACACATATGGCATGTGCCCGCATAACCATCAATTAGTATGATTTGTAAACAGAACAATCCGTTTGGAAAGATTTATAAACCAGGTTGGAGAAACTACCCTAACTTTTCTTGGGGTAAAAATCACCAACAACATACTGATCAGGTGAACGAACTTAAGTATATGAGTAGAGGTAATCCTCCCGACCAGCATCCTCAAAGCAATCAACAACCATAGAATCGATTCCAACAGGCGTCTAGTTCGTCATCCTTCTCATCTTTGGAACTATTATTGAAAGAGTATATTAAATAAGAATGATGTCTTGCTTTGGAGTGTAGCCAAGTCTATCAGGAATTTAGAAATCCAAATAGCTCAAGTTGGAGGAGAATTAAAAAAACAGACCTCAAGGGACATTACCAAGTAATATTGAGGCCCCGAGGAACAAGGCAAAGAGTAGTATCAAGCTGTGATGTTGCAGAGCGAGAAAATTCAAATATCTTTAGAGAGTCTTCTGATCTTATGGAAGTCTTTTGAGCTTCTGGGCATGTTTTCTAAGCTTTAGGCTTTAGATCTTCAAGACAGCAAAAGTTGATCCTTGAAGCTTTTGTCTTTAGAGCTTTACTTTGTCTTCTAATCTTCTGAGCTTGGAGGAAGTAGTATTCTTTAAATCTTTAGAGCTTGAACCTTTTGACTTCAGAGCTTTAGGGTTTCAATCTTCAAAACTTCAGCCTTCAATTCTTCCTACCTTCGAGAAGTTGTAAACTTGAGACCGATTAGAGCTTTAATCTTCTGGAATTCAAGGAGGTTTTAGTCTTCCAAGTCTTCAATATTGATAAGGTTGTAATCTTAAGGTCGATAAGAGATTTAACATATTGAAATCTTTAGAGCTTTAGCACTTCATTGTCAATGCTTCCAACATCCTCCAAAAATGAAAGGTAAAACTTTTATTTATAGAGTTTCTGTGGGCCTTACATGGACTTGGACCTAATTGGTGTTGGGCCCCATGTTTGGGCTTGGGCTTGGGCTTTATATCTTGTTTGACACAAATTTTCACAATGAGTTTGAATTGTGCAAGACGACCCAAATGACTTTAATTACTCGACCCGATCCAATTTATAATTTTCACAATAGACTTGGGCTTTCATTGTGATGATGTGACAACTTGTGAATATCCGAAATATCTCATTCACCTATAGCAAAATGAGCCAACTTATTTACAAATATAGAAAAATGGTACTATGATCTATCAATGATAGACACTGATAGATATCACTGATAGACAATGACATTTTGTTAGATTTGAGAATATTTCTAGCAGTTTTATCATTTAAAATAATTACCTAAACAAAATCATAAAAAGAGTATTGATGTGAAGTGGGAAACCATGGCCCTGGTCCCACACACCACTCAACCAAAGGATATATGCATTTCAAATGGTGAACAAGCTATTAAATATAAATAGATTAAATCAATTGAGGGAGGAAGTGTTCCCTTGCCTCCATGTGGATCTATCCATATCTATATTGGAAGCTTGTCTTGACTACTCGTTTTATTTGAATTTTCAGATTTTCTTTCATTTGTTGTTGCTGCTATCAAATTTGATCATCTACACACATTGAAGCTTTTGTTCTTCTCATGCGGTTTATTACTGCTTCATGTAATACATATGTGTATATGGAATCATCTAGTAGTACATCCTCCATAAATCTTTTAATGAGTTTTGTATATCTATTTGTTAAGTGTTGTATAGTTTCAATTATAAGTAATTGCATTGGGTATCACTTTTAAGGATAATAATGAAGTGTATAGCAATATTTTTCAAAAATTGCAAATATAGCCAAATTTGTCAATGATAGACTCCTATCAAGGATATGATCTATCTAGTATTGATATGGTATATCATTGATAGACTTCGAAATACTTTAGATTTGTTTGCTATATTTGTAACTGTTCTTTCAATTATGTAGGGTATTTTTCCGACAATAAATTTATATGATGTTTTAAAAATGTTTTAACGAAAATTAAGTGAAATATAATGGCATGCAAATGAAAATCTTTGAATCTGCCAAAGAAAGAAAAAAAGAGAAATCTGATAAAGTTTTCTAATTACCACTAAAGCAAAAGGAAAACAAGACAATTGTTTTTGGCATATCAACAAACAAGATATTTTATATGAAGTGGGTGATGAAAATGAACTACCCACGATGCTAAAGTTTCGTGGAAAATAGGTATCTAATTGAAGTTGTTTACGCTATACTTCCATAGACATAATGGTTCTACTCAGAAATTTCTTAATATTCTATCTTTATGTAGTTTTTTATACAATTGAATAGTCCACTGATATTGGAATAAAGTCTTAATAAATTAATACCTTTTGTATTGAGATCCACACTGAAAAAATCAAATGATTTTACTATGTTTATAAGAAAAAGCAACTACTCTTTCAACTCTTGATTACTATATAAAGTTGTTTTTTTATAGTAATGAGAATTAAAAATGAACAAAAAGAAAAAACAAATTGCATAATCCACTCCTAAACTATGGGTTGATTACAAACACACCCTTAATTTTTAATATGATCAATTATGGCCTTGTAGTTTCCAATAGTAGCAATTATAATCTTTGCTTTGAAGACTTGAAACACACGACAAAATCCTTCATCTTCTTTCAAATTAAACACTTTTGATTACGTTGTTGATTGGGATTCTCCTTTATCACTCGCTCTTCTCTGACTTAATTTCTCTTCTTCACATAATAATGAAATAGTCCAACTCTAATTCTCTAAAAGTTGTTGGTCAACACCAATGTTGTATGACTATATGTTTTGAAAGAACTCCTTTTAAGTCATACACATAGATTTTCTTATCTCTCAAATCAAATTATTGTCCGTAATTTGGAGATTACTAGGTAAAGAGCTTTTTCGTACATTTCCACTACCTTTTTCAGATTAGGTAAAGAGCTTTTTGAAGCTTTCTAAATTCTCTAATTTAATTTTTGCTTACGTCTTTTAAATTGAAATATAGAAATTTACTTTAGGTTAAAGTTATCACACACATGGCAAGTCATCTAACATGAGTAAACATTTTTTTGCCCCTAGAAAACATTGACAAGTGTGTTGCATATTTGATGATTATTTTTTAATATTATGTGGGCATATTAAATAACAATAAACCATATAATATGAAATTAGTAAACAACTATTTTTAAGAAAATAAAATTGAATGGTGCAAGTCAAATTCTGTTGGTCTAACAAACCTTTATTTTAATTTGTGCTTTATTTATTTATTTATTTGTATTTCTTTAAATGATGGTCTAAAGTCTAAACAAGGATTTCTTTATGTCTCTTTTTTTGCTAAAAAGTTGTGTTTTAATGTTTTCTTAAACTTTTTTATCGTTAAAAATGAGGCAGGTCTTCAAATCACAAATATCAAATAAAATTAGTTCTATCAAAAGAAAAAAAAAAACATTTTACAATATATATAACAATTAAAAGAAAAAAAAACATCTCACCAAACATATGAATTATGTAGTTGGAGCAATAAAGAGGTTTGAATTCTTCATCTCTATTGCGCTCTAAGTTTAAGATAGGACATAAATGAATTGAGATCACATTCGAGATGAGAGGGATCTAAAAGATATGAATATATGTTTTAAGAAGGCTTAAAAAAATTAAGAGCTACAACCTATATCAACAAGGCGTACCTTCTTTTTCGGTGACTCAATCATAAGAATATCAAAGTTAAACTTGTTTGGCTTAAAGTAATTCTATATTAAATGACTTGCTGAAAATTTTACTAAAAAGTATGTGAATGAAGACATAACATGTTAGAAGGACTTAAGGACTTAGAGGCATCACAATTATTATGAAGGTCTCAAATTCATGATCAAATCCACTCTAGTTTAGAAATTCTAAATAGTTTCATTTTTCTTGAATTTTTCATATTAAAAAAGTAAAGTCTTGGAACCAAATGTTAAAGCAAATGAAGTTTATAAGACTTGAGGCCTCAGAGATAGTTGAAAAGATTTCCAATCCCCGCGTTATTTAAACAAATTAATTCCTTTTCTGCCCTTTTCCATTGTTGAAAGAAATAGTTTAAAATAATAACAATGATAACAAATAATAATAATGGTGAAAGAGCAACCAATGAAATCCAAGATTCCTTCTTTCATGAAAAAAAATGAAATTCCAGATTCATAGCAATCCACATGATGTGCTCTTTCTATTACTATTTTGTTCCGTTTGTTTTTGGTTAGTTTTTTATAGTATTTTATTTCTACTTAAATAATCTCTCTAATTTAGGCTATATTTACTAATTCGTAATAAAAATTAATGTAATCGGAATGAAATTTCATTAATGGATAAATCATAGTACGCTTGAATCACAAATATATTTAGATTGATTTTGATTGCATTTATCTATTATTATGAATCTGTCACAGTTTATCATTATCATTACTGTTACTACTTAACCCTACTAGTAAAGGTAAAGGTAAGGTAACAACAAATGTGGAAGATTCATAATTTTTATACAGTTACAATAACAATATCTGTAACGGCGATGATAGCAATAATGATAAAGGTAGTGTGTGCCACGTAATTTTCAACTACAATCAGATTGAACACCTGTTATTTCTCAATTAAATTGCAAGATTTGATTACAAATTTTGGGACGGGTCCCACAACTCATTACGATTAAGGAACGTTGGTAAACAACAACAAAAGTGATCAATTTAGGCCCACTTTTTATTTTACTTTTCACCTGGTGTAAGCGTTGCCTTAATTTAACCTGAATGTAATTTTTAACTAGTACTTCAAGTTCTTTAATGTGATCTTTTGGATTATGTAAAAGTTTTAGGAATGTGAAAAGATTACGTAATTTTCTGGAGAAAACTATTTCATAGTCATTAAGGGCATGTTTGGGAGTATTTTTAAAAACGGTGATTTTAACAAGATTTAGATTGTTGAGGGTTTCCTAAGGCAAGGCTCAAAGCCAGGGGCAAGCCCAAGCCCATAGCGTATTATCTGGATTAGGCATAGGGGAGGGTGCGACCCAAAAGGAAAATGTCAATGCCTCTGAGTTCAGTTTGAATAGTTGAGTCGATGAATATGTACCAATAAAAAAAATTGAACTGTGTTCGGGCTAGCACCTTGCAACCTCGAGTGCCAAAAACATCCCTAATATTGTCGACATTACATGTAACCAAAGTGGACTGTCAGAGGAAGGGCCTATAAATAGTCTCATTTGACCATGCCAAAAGGGAGAGTAACTAATCAACAAAGGAGAGTCTTGACTTTACTTCTTGTGTGCTTAGTTGAACTATACATTCTATGTACTAACTTAGGCATTAAAGTATGGTAGGCATGACACCGCGCTAATACAAGGATCTCTTGAAATAGGTTAACCCAAAACAACTCGATACTAGACTAATGAGAAATGGGTTGAAGCTAAAGCCCATGAGAGGCCTGCAACAACACCCAATGTAGACGAGATTGGAACACCATCATTAGGTGTCGTTTGTGGGGAATGACGATGGTCAACGTAGGTCAACCGAATGTTACCTAAGTCAGTCCACTCAACCTAGCTCAATCTGCATGGACCAAGCTTTGCCAATAGCTTGGAGACCCAAATTCAAACATGAAAATCGAGGGGTAGTAAAAGCAACCACACACGATCCTAAGCTCAATGTTGGACAAACCGAGCAAGGAAATGAGAAGTTAAACACCCCGGTGGGAGACACCATTATAGATCCAGACAACCAAACCACAATGTTGTCACAGGAACCTATTAAGCCACACAAGACCTCGACCAGGGCTCATCAAGCGAACTCAGCCTCCAACAAATTATCTAGCTTTCAGGCATCGATGACCCAATTTGTCGCCAAGGTGGAGGCCATGATGAAGGTTGCTTCTTGTCAATACAAAGGGATAGAAGCCATGAACTAAACCCTTATGTGCGTTTTGAGGAAGGGAAAATCCAAGGCCTAGAATACTAAGCCAGCCCTTTCCTATAGGACGCCTAGGATTGTGTATGAGAGGTTGCATTTGGGCCTTCCCCACACAATTACAAGTCAGCTTGAGGGAATCGACCTGCAAGAGTCCTTTAATAGAAAGGCTTTGCCCTACATGGATGGGAAAAAACCCCTCCGTCTTGGTCATCAATGGGGTTAGTTAGTGAAACGGTTGATTAAACCAAGGAGTTTCTAACTACGAGGGGCTGAAGTCGGAGATCCTAAGAGAAGTAGAGGCTTGAACAACCAAAAAAGATGATACACCACTAGGGCGCGTTGAGCTTGTCAAGAACTGCTAAAAAAAGACAAATGTTGCTTTCACCAATGGTATCATGGCGAAAGAGCTCCCTCAGCCCTTCAAACTCCTTGCCCATCAAAGAGTATGATGGGCACTTGTGAAGCATAACCGACATGAAGAGCAATAATTACCTCTCAAGAAGTCGACGACCCAACCCTTAATGACCTTAGGTTAGCTTGCCGGAAGGCCAATGTTGATGGTTGCTCAAGGCAAGGCTCAAAGCCCACGAGTGAGCCTATAACCCCCCAGACCCAAGATTCATACCAGGTTTCATAATCCATCCCCACAAACCAACACAAGTCTTTTTAGCACGCTTTTCTCTCATTCACATACTTCTTAAAAAAATTCCTAAAAGGTCATCCAACATAGAATTGCCTCGAGCTAAGCACATTTAAATTTGGAGTTCCTATGATTAAGTAACCTCAAAGGAAGGTGCACTTTATTGGTATACATAGTAACTTTCAATTCTTCTAAGACTTTCTTAACCATACTTTCATATCCTTAGGATTCCTCTCATTCAGATGTGATCTTATACATTTATGTCTCACTCTTAAACTAGAGTTTGTCCTCGAACCAAATCTTATTGGAAGAGGTTCCACTCTGATATCATCACCTACAGGTTCCAAGATTGAAACCTAGCTTTTCCAAAGGAAAGACCACATACGTTACTCATGAGTGCAAAAGATCAAATTTGTTGTAATGGTAAAATCAATGATTTAAGAGCAAGAAATTGAAACAACTTTAAAGAACAAACATGACGAGATTTTTATTTTCAAGAACCCCCAATGATGCTTCCTACAACTCTTACACAGTGGCTTCTCTCGTCCAACATCGTGTTGTCCTATCTTATCATTGGTTTTTTTTTTTTTTTTTTATCAACAAGCGTACTAACTTTGGTGGACACTTTATTCTTCAGTAGCACTCGTTATCTAGAAGTTTCACCAACTTTATGGTAATGACATAATTTGATGACACTTATGCTGACACAACACTCTGAATCTCCAGCCTGAGACCTGTAATAAAGAAGTCCACCTTTCTTTCTTCATCATCTATCACATAGAAATAAAAAAGAGAGAGATGAGTAAACTTCGTCTAGTAATCCCCTACTGATTTGTTTCTCAACTCTAGGCTCAAGAACTCTAACTTTAGGTGACTAGCCACTAAGATAAAATACTTTATGAGGAATAATTCTTCAAAATAAGTCGAAGTACTAGGTGCAATAGTGGAACCTATAGCCTAGCTAGCAGTCTGCTACCACAGATACGCAACACCTTTTAACACAAAGGTGCCACACTACATCTGGTGTTCATTTGGGCAATTCATGTTGCGAAAAATGTCCTCGATTGCAGACAACCAGAGTTTTGCTTTCACGGAATCATCGAACAACCCATCAAATGTTGTAGGGTCCCACTTCATAAAGTCCTTGAGGTACATTCCCTCCTTGGTAACTCTCATATGGTTACCTGCTAACTGAACCACCTATGAACATACAAATGCCAGTAGGCTGGCAATTAATTCGGGTGGATCCACTATTTCTCTTTTAGTGTCTCTACATCTAGGAGGCATCTTGCAAACCACTCCATCAAAAGATAACTTTTCATAACTACCTAGATAGTGAATTTACTCCATAATATCCTTAATCACACAGGTTAAGAAGCCCAAGCAAACATCACTCCTCAAGTACCAACATTGTAAATTCAAATGTTCACTACACAAGTAAAGTTTCTTTTAAGGAACGTACTTGCCGATGACAAGGTTTGTTGTATATCCATGGAGCAACCCCAACTTACAATGTAAGCAAGTCTACAAAATTGTAACCTACCTCTAATACCGTTTGTAACACCCAAGGCCCAAAATTCGAAGCATTATTTAAAATATGACTTTGGCACCTAATGGACTCGACATTCCCCTACGACTTGGTAAAGTCATCACTGCTTGTCTTGCTATGATTCTAAGAGGGCAGACTATCCCCACAAACCAATACAAGTCCTTTCAAAATGCTTTGTCCTCACTGAATGCTTCTTAGAAAAATTCTCAATAGGTCACCCAACATAAACTTGCTCCAAGTTAAGCACGCTTAACTTTGGAGTTCCTATGATTGACCCATCGAAAAGGAAGGTGCATCTTATTAGTATGTGTAGTAACTTTCAATTCTTTTAAAGCCTTTCTTAATCATACTTTCATATCCCCATAATCTCTCTTATTCGATGTAATCCCAGTTCATTTATGTCTCCCTCTTAAACTTAGGGAATTATTTCATGCCCATAGGGTACCAGAAGAAGGCATAAGGAAGCATGCATCTCAAAAGGAAAATGTCAACGTCATGGGGTATGGGTCTACCAGTAGAGCTGGTGAATATATACCAATCGAAAAATAATCAAGGTGTATACAAATTGGCACCTTGCATCCTTGAGTGTCGGAAATAGCGTCGTTAGAGGAAGGGCCTATAAATAGCCTCATTCAACCACCACAAAGGAGAGATCAAGTAATCCTCAAAAGAGAGTTTTGACCTTACTTCTTATGTGCTTAGGTGAACCATACACTCCTAAACTATGGTAGGCTTGACACTCCCTGTATTAACTTAGGCATCTGAGTGTGTTAGGCTTGACACTCCATGTATTAACTTAGGCATCAGAGTATGGTAAGCTTGACATCATACCGGTGCGAGGATCTCTTGCACAGGTTAGCTCTGAACAAATTGAGACCAGACCATGGAGAAGCAAGCCAGAGGTCGAACCCATAAGAGGCCCACAATGACACTCCACACAGTCAAGATCCAAGTGCCAATAGATTTATTAATAATTTATTCGTGTTAAAAATGATTTTCATGCAATCATTTTATTGTTTGGTTCTACACTTTTAAAGTGATTTTGTATAATCAAAACTAAAAGTGTCTTTAAAAGGCATGTTTGGGATTGACTATTAGAATAAGTGTTTTGTGCTTAATTATTTAATTTTAATTAGTTTTTGTAAAAGTGTGATAAAGTATGTTAATATTTGGTTCCATACTTCACAAAAATTCTAGAGATATAAAAATTTGGGGAGAATGACAAAAACTTATGGGAAATAACTTTGAAGAGAGAGAAAAAAAATAAATTAAGAGGTGATGAACAAAATAATTCAAGTTGAAAAAGTTAGAGAAAGAGGTTAAAAAAAAAATTAGGGAGAAAAAGTTAGGGAGAGATAAAAACCATTTGAGAAAGAAAAGGCTGGAAATGACATTTTAAAAAAATATAATAAATTAGAGGTAAACGTGATAAAAAATTTAGAGAGAGAAAGTTAGGGAGAGTGTAAAAACTAGAGAGAAATAAAGATAAAAATGGAAAAACATTATGAAGAAAAATACAAAATTTCATAAAATTTTATGACAAAACATAATGAGGTAGGAGGAGAATTTTTCTTAATATGAAATAATAGTTTTTTTAAAAGAAAACTACTTACAATATGGTTGATGGAGAATCTCTTCAAGTGAAAACACTTTCTAAACATCATAACTTTAGAACAAAAGTAATTTTAAGTATGGCAAAAGTGATTTTGGTCATTCCAAAATCACTCTCAAACACACTTTAGGATTCTTTAGAGTCTAAACTAGGTCTCAATCCCAACAAATTAGCCTCGATCTTACGAATATTGGAAAAATCAAATGGAGACCATTTTTATTTCCCAAGATGGTTGGGAAATGATTGAAGGAGATTATAAAGTACATGTGACTCTTGGATTATCAAAACTGTCACATCTTTCATTTGTGCCCTCGACTTCCTTACAGTCATTTTCATCCTTTTTTCTAACTTCTTCACCATCTTTCTCATTCTTTCTAGGTTGATTGCTCAGATACCAATATGTAAGGTATCCTTTCTTACTTCTATTGATATAAATGAAAAGATAGTTGTTGTAAGGTAATAGACTCCTCAACCTGTTCGAGAGGGCTCAAATCTCTCTCTAACGACTTAACTTTCAAAATTACTAAAAGCAAGAGAGTAAAGTAAAAATATAAATCTCTACCTACTTATATATACTTAGCAAACAAGCATAACCAATTTTTCCATTCTTCCACAATTGGTCCCACTACAATATTCCCTCACCGTCCCTCATATATATCATAATACATTGATGTAACTGATCACTTTTCTCCATTGTATTTACCTTCCTACCCCTTTTCTTTTGATATTGATATAAGAATTGTGAAGTCTTTTATGGAAGGAATTTTTAGGCCTTTGCAATCCAAAGTCAATAAAAACAGGCCACATCCCATTAGCTTTGGAAGTATGAATCAAAGTCTATAAAAACAACATGGCCACATCCCCCCAATTTCAAATATCATATCCCTTAAAGTTTTTTTTTAAAAAAAAAAGAAAAACATTTTTCTTATCTCATTACCACTTCTCACCAAATTAGTTATATACATCATTCATTGCAGCATGGGAGCCAAATGCTTCAAATCTGAAAGGCATACAAAAGCAAATGCTTATGAGGAGGAGGGTTGGAGGGCAGAGAAGGGGTGGAGGAGCGATCAACTACACAATTGGCCGATTGCCCGTCATGATATCGAGGAAAGAACCACAAAGTACATAGAACACTTTCACAACAACTGCAATATCGTCTTACAAGGTTGTTACAAACCTAAAACTATTTACCCTTCATTACATATCCTTTGTTTTCTTTTGGTATATGTTCATACTTTTATTTGTATTAAGTGTTCTAAGTTTATGAAATTAGTATTTATATATTAAGATCAACGACAAATCTTTATCTAAAGTTTCAGTTTTGAAACTCAAACTTTGACAAATGTCGTAATTTTAAATCTAAAGTTGAAAAAAAAAATATTTCCATTTTCATGGTATGATATCTATATTTTTTAACTCATCAACAAAAGTATTCACATACACTTTCAACCAATTAACAAAGGTTTCAAGATTTACACTTGTAACTTTAATTTTTTTACTAAATACTTATTTTTATTCTTTGACATTAATGTAATTAATTAATTTACAATGATTATAAAGTGAAATGAAAATTTAAATTTAATTTTAATAGTGATGAATAATAGTGAATAGTCAAAGTTAATTATATTAAAGAGTGTATATATTGAAACCTAGGAGACCAAAATTGCACCAAACTAAAATCTCAATGGTAAAGTTGTAATATTTTAAAATCTAAGGGACTAAATTGAAACCAAACTCAAAACATAAGAAATAAATGTAAAACATTTTAAAACTTAGAGATCAAATGAAAACTAAACTTAAAACCTAGAAATGAAAGATGTATTTGCATATAGTATGATGCAAAAGTTATAAGACTTTAAAAGAAAAATGACATTGCAGCTAAATTTCGGTTAAAATTGGCGAGTCTATTTCAATAGTTAAGTTTCTATATCAGTCTACCCCACTTCTTTTCAACACTTAATATTATTGAAATTGATGAGTTTACAAAGATTTTTCTATATTATTGCTTTTGGTTAAAATTAGTGGGTGATTGGCAGAAATTGAATAGATGATATAAATAAATATGATGATATAAATAAATAAAACACTTTTAAGGATATATAATGATTAAGTGTATAACAATATTTTAGAAAAAATTGTAAATATAGTAAAATCTATCGATGATAGACTCCTACGGTCCTACCAGCAATATGGTCTATTACTAATAACTTCGACCATCAATATGGTCTATCACTAATACACTAGTCTATTACTGATAAGTTTTGAAAACATAATCTAAATTTTGTTACAACTGCAAATTCTTTTGTATTATGTAATATCTACAAATATTTTGAATCTAATTGCTATATTTACAATTGCCCCTAAAATTAAATATTAAACTAACTCTAAAGTCTAATTTGATGACACTACAAAATTATGTGAAAATTGATACAAAAGTGACAAATTTAGTAATAAACTTTTTTTCTTTCTATTTGCTATACTGTTTTATAGTTATTGATACTTTACAAATAATTTTTAATTATTTTTATAAATATGACATAGAGATAATTATTTTAAATGATAAAATTTTTAAAAATATTTTAAAATATAGTAAAATATCAAAGATGTCAATTAGTATTTATCACTAATAAACATTAATATTTTACTATATATGAAAATAAGTTAACTCATTTTGCTATACATCAAAATAGCCCTTGAATTATTTAGAAGACAAGAGAGTTTAAACCATTTTTAAAATATATAAAAGAATAATAAGTTTTAAACATGTCCTTAAAAATACAAAATTACCCTCATTTTTTAGAAAGGGAAAAAAGAAGCCCTAAACCACAGTACATTAAAAGGGAAAAAAAGAGAGTCAAGTATATAAAAAGAAATAAATTTCTAAAATAAATAGTCCCTTAAGGGGAGAAAAACCCCACTAATTGTACTCGTGAAAAGGGTCCAGCTAAACCTGTCTCCCATTTACAATTAATTTACTAGATTAAAACAAATTGCTGGGGACATGTAAATATGCCGCTGCTTTATTTGAGTTTTTAGGATGCAATAAATAAATATAGTACAAACATAAAGTTGGGGTAGTAATTAAATTATCAAATAAATATGTGTTAATATTTTAGCATTTTAATATAGATAATACATCAATTTTAATTAAAAGCTACTCTTAAAGTATGATGGTAGTTGTAAATTACACCACCAAACTTTCAACTGTAAAAATTAGACACTCAAACTTTTACGAGGGTTAAAATTGGTTTCTCAAACTCATAATAGTTTTAGAACCCTCAAATTTATACCATTGTTACTATTTCTACAATTATGTAAGTTTGGGGTCCAATTTTAACATTTGTATAAGTTCAAGAACTTGATTTTTACAATTGAAAGTTTGAGGGTATAATTGCAACTATCACCATAATTTACGGTTGTTTTTGCAATTTACTCTTTTTATTTTAATATTATCACATACCTAAAGTCAAACTCATATATATGAAAACATAACTTTGTTTTTTTATAATACTCTTTTGGCTTTTATAATTTTGTTTTTTTACTTTAGATCATCTAATTTTAGTCCCTCTATTTTTAATAAATCTTAAATTTAGTCTATTTATTATTTGTTTTTTTAAACTAATTTGTTATATTTTTACTATAAATTTTGAAAACATATTTATATGTTGTATTTTAACATTTTTTGTTATAAAAATCAAAGTACTGCATTTAAAAGATTTATTAAAAGCACTTAAACTAAAATTCAACCCTTTAAAATATGTCAGAACTAAAATTGAACGACCTTGCGGATGACAATTTAGAAAAATAATATTGCAATCATGTCGCCAACCTTTTATATTTTGCACATATGAAAATTTTAAAAATCATATTTTCAATATATTTATTATTCCCAGATTACCCATAAAACTATTTTGCAGCCCGCAGACCACCGACCCATTCACTCTCGAGCCCGGGAACCCCATCCCACCACAAAACTATTTTGCAACATTTTTTTTTTTTTTTTTTCTTAAGATTTCTTTCCATTCAATCTAATTTTGTTTTGTTTGTTAAATTTTTGGATAATATATTAATTGAAGGAGTATTTTTAAATATAGCAAAATGAGCTAAACAATTTACAAAAATAAAAAAAAAAAATCACTATCTATCAGTGATAAGCAACAAAATATTTCTATATTTGTAAATAGTTTGATATTTTTTCTATTTATAATAATTTCCCTTAATTGAATGATATATATAATATTTCGTATTTCATTTAATTGATACACTTTTATAGTAATGTGATGGTTTTAATTAGAGTTTTAATAACAACAAATTTTGAGTACTAATGAACTATTAGCCCAATGTTCCATCAGATACCTTATTGAAAAGCACCTAAAAAGTGATTTATTTACTTTTAACTTAGAGATGTTTTTATTGAATGTGATGTTATCTGCTAGTGTTTTCATGTAATTATGAAGAAAACCAAGTTTTGGAGCCAAAATAACCAAACCGAGCAAAAATCGGATGAAAAAGTGAAGAAAAAGTGCAAAAATCCTAATACAAGGTGCCAATGCGATGTTGCCTCAACGCTAACACCTGAGAGCATCAATTTCAGACAAAATCGAGAGTGTCGTTACACTATAAGAAGGGTTGCGGCACTATTCAAGGAGCGTCGTAGCACTAGGATGGCTTTGTGGCATAGCATTTGGGGTAGGCTATTATGACGATCAGCGCCGCGGTGCTATCCCAATCCTAAAATGTTGCGGCGCCAGCTTTCCTATTTTGAAAAATCAGCATTTAAGGAAAGTTCTTGGCCTCCAAGTTTCCAAATTTCTATATAATGGAAGGTGTTCTGTAGCTCTAAGCACAAAATTAGAGAGCCAAAAAGTGAGGCTTTGCTAATAAATAAAGGTCAAGTGTTGGAGAGAAGTTGGAGGTTGTTTGAGATCCCAAGGTGTCGACCAAATGGAGATTGACGGGTTCCAACAACCAAAGGCAATTTGAGAATATTGTCTTCCTAAGTTTCTCTTTCCTTTTCTCTTATGCTTAAGAACTTCTATGAAAATATGTATTTGATGGTTGTGTGGCTAAACTCTTACTTTGGGTGTTGGTGAATTTAATTATGAACTCAAGCTTGATTATGTAGTGTTTTTCATGGATATTGTTGGATAATATGATTGATCATTAATGAATGTTAGATTAAATATATGATTGATTGATTGTATGTTTAATCAGATTTATGGAATTGAATCTTTATTAATTTTTCATGAAAATAGTTAAGTTAATAAAGGAAGTTGTTAATGACTATTTTTAATGCTATGCTTCTTAACTTGATTTCAAGAAATTAGTTATCAATTAGGTTACATAAGAAAGGGTTGTTTTTTAGAAAAAATAATCCGGATAATAGTTTCTAGACTTAAACATATTACTCATGTCACACCCCGCTCCGAGCTACCCCTTCATAGCTTGAGACAGAACGTGAGGACAGTAGACACCGACCCTCTTGTGATGCGTATTGTCGAACCTCTATCTTTCTCATCTTAACGTGTGCAACTTAGACTAGCAAAAATAAAACTAACTCATTAATAAAATGCAAAACTTATTATTACAGCTGTTTTACAAGTCTGTTTACAAAAGACTCCTAGTTCCTCTTTTAGATTGCTGCCTACAGCTAAGTGCACATAATTTCTCAGCAAACCTTGACTTTGCACAGCAATAGAAACTCAACTGCTACCTGAAAAGAAAAACATAAGAAAAGAATGAGCTTCAATGAAGTCTAGTGAGTGGTTGAATAAACTAGGGTATAACCAACCCTTTCAGTATTATTATAATAATCATAATGCTCGTAAAATAGATCAAGCGCAAGTAAATCTACAATTAAATCGAGCTCATACGTAAACCTCCCCCATAGGGTTATTCTCAGAATCGTCTTATCCTGCTGGCTCTTTCGGCATAACAAATTCTGAATAGTTTTTCCCGCTGGCCAACCCAGCTCAGTTACACTGATCAATTCTGTATCGACGTCTTCTATATTCCCCTATGTGCACATAGTCTTACCTTCGAGATTCAAGATCTAGGCCCATCGGCCCCCTGACCATCCCTTCGGTACTTCTCGTAGGCTTAGGAACTAGGCTCCAGTTTCCCCCTGACCACCCCACAAAAAAATCTTTGCCACAGACTCAGAAACTAGGTCCTTCCTACCCTCTGACTATCCTGTGTAGTGTAGAATCCCAGTCCTAATCATGACCGTCATCATCAATGCCTTCTCAAGGTCCTTCGGCATTGGAATATAACTTGTTCATCGATCCCTTCGTATAATCCTTCAGCATCAAAGTTAGAATCTAATATTCAATAAGCTCGATACACTATGTACTTATTTAGTAACTTGCCCGAGCATGCATACTACCTCATGTTATCATGTTCAATATAAATTTTTCGATACCTCACCATAGCATGCATAAGATCTCATAATTATGCTATTAATTACAAGCTCATAAGCATGCTATTAACAAGTATTTAGAGAGTATAATTTAGTTCTCTAGCGAAAAGAAATCAATCACTCACAGTAGAGATAGTCATCCGACCTAGGGTTTCTTCTTCTATTTTCAGTTTCACTCCTTCTCAGCTTCTCCCAAGCTTCTGAAACTAAGAAAACAATAACCTAAAAACCTTAAAAACCCTAAAACAGCTTCTTGGACGCCAGAAATTTCTTCCTTGGATGTATAGCACTTCCTTGGACGTATGGTTGGACAGTTTGGACCTCAAACAGCTCAGTTGGACGCAGGGCAACCTTCCTTGGACGTCTGGGACAGCTGTTGGACATGGACAACACTTCAACCTACTCTCCCTTGGACGCCTGGGATGCAACCTACTCTTTTTTGGATGCAATGCTTGCTTCTCAACCTTCCTCTTCTTTCTTTCTAGTGAAAATTGAGGACTTGTGATGGTGTGAGAGCTCCTCCTCCCTATTTATAGAGTTGGAAAACATGCTTGCTCACATCTTCTTTGCTTCCAAGGTTGACACTTAGCTTCCCCATGTCACCATGCATGTAAGTTCAACATGCAACCACACACTTGCTTCCTTGCATGTTAACTTGTCATGCATCCTGACACCTCCCACTTATGAAGTGTTAAGTCCAAATGAAGCCATGTATCACCAATATTTTCAATCATGCATCCAACCTAGCACTCGAAGATAGGACCATGCTTCTAACCTTTCAATACTATGCGTCCAAGATGATGCTTCCTAGGGTTCGACTTCTTTTGCTCTCTTTTCTTCTTCCGGCCTTCTTATACTTAGCCAAATTTCCCTTGCCAAACCTCCCCTATGCGTCCACTCTCTCCTCTATGCATCCAAGATTCTTCCAAGAGTCCAACACTTAACCAAAAATCCCCTCCTTTAGGAGGCATGCATCCAACTACTCCGAGGTTCCCACACTTAGTCAAATTTTCGCCCATAAAGCTATCTATGTGTTTGTTTTCCTCCGAATTGTTTTATGTATGCGTCCACCTTCTACTTTCCTTTGGTCCATGCCGCCATGACTCTCGTCATGGTTCCATGAACTCCTTTGTTGTTCACTTATGCATCCATGTTGTGCCTCCCAAGCCAATGCTTCTAACTTTCCTCTCTTAAGCCTTTATACTTAGCCATTTTTCAACCCACTTACCCTAGTATGCGTCCAACTCAACTTCTTTTTCCTTAGGGTTTTTTCTCAACTATCCAAATCATCCAACACTTAGCCAAAACTTCCTAAAAATTGGCCTATGCGTTTGTCCCTTTTTCCAAGATCTAGATTTCCTTCCAACACTTAACTAATTTTTCCTCTAGAAAGAGTCATTTTGCATCCAACTGTACTTACCATTTGTCCAACATGGTAGTGTTAGACGTATTTTAAATTAAAATACGTATAATTAAAATATGGGCTATGTATGTAGATTAGTATTTTATTACATTGTGTTATTTTATTAGATTGAGCCCTATTATGTGATCTATTTAACTAAAGAACCTAGATTCCCAATTGAGTATGGATTTAATGGGTAAAAGCCTATTCCTAGATTGATTAGGGTTTAATGGGAACCCTAATTAAACTAGTATATAAAGAGACCTTAGGGCTATGGTCCCCTATATACCAAAACAATAAGCACTGATTCGTTCTTGAATCCCATCTAGAGAGAGATCCCTCTAAGGCATTCGGAGTTTTGGTTGAGGAAGACAATAGTCTTCTTGAAGTTATTATCAATTTCACAATGGAATCCGGTATGTTATTTATTCTTGAAAATTTGGCATGAATGATCCTAGGGTTAATCTATTCCATATAGATTTAAAGTAATTGTGCTAACAGGTAGTTCTCTTCCCAAGTGTGTCAACTTACCACTAGCTTCTTACGCTTCCAACTCTTCTTCCTTAAACACATAGTGAGATTTCTTTTCTTTTCTCAACCTATGCGTCCAACTATAGACTTCTCATAGCATAGTTGAGTTCTCCAAGCATAGTTGTGACACTTAGAAAGACTTCCTAAGCCCATAGGTCACCTTATCGTCCAAGACTCGAAAATCGTTTAACGTGGTTTCTTCTAAACTCACCTATGGCTTATTCTCAATCCAAAACTCAAGTTGACACGAATACTTTTCTTCCTCTTCCTTCAACTCAACACATGGTACCTACTTTACTGGCCAAAATTTGGCCAACTCCACAAGCTCAGGTTTTTTGCCTAAAAATTTTTCGAACTCCACAAGCTTGTGATCCAAGTTTACACCCTTTACCCTAGTTTTTCCTCTTTATGTCCTTTAAGCAACTAGGTCAAAAGATAGGGTGTCACAACTCATGCGTAATTCTATGAAAACCTAGATATCACATAAGGGATTAATTAAAGGAACTCAACTCTCTATAATGCTTTTACTTCTTGAAATTTCACTTGCTTTTTTTTCTTTTTTTCTTTTTTTCTCTTATGAGATGTTTTCAAATATAGGTAAATGAAGTAAAATATTTACAAATATAGTAAAAATTTACCGTCTATCTGAGATAGATTGTGATAGACCATGATAGATTACTATGTGTGTCATGATAGACACAAATAGTAGTCTATCGCGATCTATCGCAAATAAATTGTGATATTTTGTTATTATTTGTAAATATTTTCAACATTTTTGTCATTTAAAATAATTTTCCTTTTCTTTTCTTGTTTTCAAAATACAAAATCCAAATTTTAGATTCCTTAGATAGGATTGACTCAATTCTTGAGTAGTTAGGTAATAATACTGTAATTCAATCCCCAGTGGAAACAATACTCGATCTTAACTATTTTATACTATAACTTAAGCCGTGCACTTGCGGCTATTACATCACCTATTCAAGTATATTAGGAGTATATCAAATATAAATCAAGTTTCGAGTAAATAGTATGTCGATATTATATCATATCTCAAAAAAATTCAAGTATAATAGATATCAAACAACTTACAAAGTATATCAATAGTTTATCAGCCGTATATTATTACACAACAAGTAACTTTTCAAGAATATCAATAGTACGTCTGTAGTATATCAAATGCCAATCAACTTTTAAGTGTATCAATATATTAGCAGTATATCAATACATATTAAACAACTTTCAAGATATCAAAAGTATATCAACAACATATCACACATCACATACCAATTAACTTTCAACATTATCAATAGTATATCAAATATCAAACAACTTTGAAGTCTATCAACAATATCTCAGTAGTATATCTAACATCAATCAACATTCAATCAACAACTTATTTTAAAGGAAAACATGTGTGTTTCATTTTATAAGCATAATTGTAAGCCCTAACTCTTAATTTCCTTTGTTTAAGCTTATGTTAAAAACAAATGGTCAAATGTTGGCTTGAGATGACTTAAGTGAACCTAGATTCAAATGAGGCTTGTAGGGATTATTTAAGTAAGCATAATTTTCATTTAGCCTTTAATAAAGGGAAAAGGAATATAGCCAATGATGTGTGATTAAAAGGAAAAGTGGCTGAGAGTTAGAAAATTTTCTAAGTGTTGGAATTTTCCTAAGTGCCAAGTAGGTCAATTAAATAAGGATAATTAAATAAACTAAATTAAAATTAAAGGAGATAATTTTTATTAGGGTGATGAGGATGAGGATTAGGAGAAGAGAGGAAATGCCACGTTGAAGGTAAGCAAGCAGCTGGATGGCCAAATTTGATTGGAGGGAAAACACAGTAGCTTTGGCTAGGAGCAAGAAGCTGAAAGAAAGGTTTGGTTCTCCTGATTCCCTCGTGCCATTTTTTGCCATTTTTGAACCAAAAGAAAGGTAATTGAGTCAAAATCTAGCCTTGGGCTGTCGGAGTGAATCAAAGTTGGGAAGCTTGAGAAAAGTTGAAGAAAGTGGAGGTTGTTGCTGAAATCGAGAAAACCGAAGTACTTAAGTTTGAGGAGTTTTTCAAGGGTGTTCGGAGATTTTAAGTGCCCAAATTTCTTGGTAAGTAAGTTAAGAGATCCCTTTTGAGTTCCATAAATTTTATTTGGAGTTTATTTGATTAGAAAAGGTGTTTTGGAGCTCTGAAAAATCGGGTTGAAAACAAGGGATGGCTGGCTGAAGGTTGTAGACAACAGCTCAAGTTGTCGTCCACCCCCTGCACGAAAGCCACACGCTTGTCCAGGAGTTGCTTCCCATGCCGACGCCTGTGTTTGCACATCTTTGTGCGACAGCTGCCGCCCACACCTCTAGCGCCTACCCACACACGTCCCACACCCCCTATCGCCCACCCACGCACACTTACTGCCTATGTTGCATGCCCACGACCAATTTGGGTGTTGGTGAGCATTTTTTAGGCTCAATTGATATTTTCTTGAATTTTTAGCCTCAAAATAAGTAATGTTTTATTCTAAACTGACTTTTGGGTATTTTAGGGAATTTTGGGAATTTTTGCATAAAAGTCCCTAAATGACAATGGTGAGCGAATAAGTGAAATTTAAGTTGATTTAGGCCAATGTGGATGAAGTTTAAGTATATATTATGGGATGTGTGGGAACCTTAACGAGGTGATCTAATGTCTCTTAATTGATATTTCAGGTCAAATTGAGGTTAGAGAAGCCTATTACCCTAAGGGATCTGGCTTGAGATGTGAGTGACATGTGTTTTCTTTAAAAGGAATTCATTTATGATTTTTAACGATGATTTCTTATGAAAATGTGTTCTCTTGCTAATTTTGTTAAGTATTGAGCATGGTTTACTGATTTCACTTAAAATGCCTAGTATGACATGTTAAGCTTAAAAAGGAAAGATATATGTTCTCTTATTCTCAGATGTTTTCCTTATGAAGTATGTGTTTGAAAAACATGATTTATAATTGATTTTTATAGCTCGAAGAGCATGCTTTGTTTTTTTTTTCTTAAAGTTTTGAAGAAGCATGACTACTTAAGGCTAGTTTCTGAGAAATCTAAGATTTTCCATGAAATGTTATATATTTAAATGATTATTTTAAAGCTTGCTTGTATTTCTTAAAATGTTTTATAAAGAGACCCAATGCTGAAGGTCATTGAGAAGGCCTATGGGCAACCTTGAGATTATTGAGGAACTTAATGCCGAAGGATGTTGAGAAGGCATTTAAGTATCCCTAGGACCTAGTACTGAAGGACATTGAGAAGGTACTTGGGCAACTCGAGATTAGTTATTCCTGTGTGCATATAAAGAAAGTTGACGTTGTTGTGTTGAGATTAATCCACATCAGCCAAGGTTTGTTTTCGATGTTGAGAGTGTTGAGCTTGCTCCACCTCAACTAAGGTAATCTTGAGTTCAAAGATAAAGATTGATGAGTTTTAGAAAGCTTTGTTTCAGTAAATTGTTTAGCTAATTTCTCTAAAGCTTGAACATGATTTTTATATTATAGAATATGTTTTTAGTATTATGTCACTCACTTGGCTTTCCAACTCACGTTTTTCTATGTTTTATTTCCCACCCAGGTAGCGAAAGAGTTCCTAGAGCTTAGCCTACTCAAGCCTTGTCTTCTTCAAGATTTAAGATATCAGCACACACTTATTCTTTTCCAACTTTTATATGTGCAAATGGTTTTGAGATAATGTGGCATGTAGACATAACTAAATGAGTTTAGTGTTGGCGTGTGGGAATGTACATTATTTGTGTATTGTGAGTCTTGTATCAAATGGTTCTAAGGGTGCAACTGTTGTAAATATTTAATCTTCATGATTTTGTATTTATTGTAGATGTTGGTCTTGTATGCTAAATTCTTTGAGGGAAAGGATATTGTGGGTGGCTATGTTATGATGATGTTTCTAACAGGTTAATCAGATACAGATGGACAGTGAACCTCACACAACGGATGATGTTTGTCGTCTTCACACCTTTTTCCAAGTTAAAGAGGAATCTAGGAGGGTGTGTGACAATAATATTCCAAGTATATATCAATAATATATTTTAGATTATAAGACATGAGTGTATCAAACATTAATTAGAGAGTACTTAAAGTAAGACATGAATGTATCAACAGTACATCTAACCCTAATCAACATTTCAAAACTATCAGTAGTATATCCTAACACCAAACAACATTCATTCAGTAACTTATTTTGAAGTAGAGCATGTGTGTTTCATTTTATAAGCATGATATTCCAATGTTGTACTTATCTATAAAGATATAAGATATCTTATATCTTTATAGATATCATTTTTTAAGCATTTAGAGCATGTGTGTATCAACAGTATACCATATATAAGATATAAGTGTTGAAGACATCAATAAGTTACAACGTGAAGTAAGACATGAGTATCAACAATATTTCTAACAACAATCAACATTCCAATTGTTAAACAATATTTTTTACAACAATTAACATTCATTTTGTAACTTATTTTGAAGTAAAGTATGCTTGTCTCATTTTATAAGTAGTTATCCAAGTGTATTAACAGTATATTAGATATAAGATATTAGTGTATTAGACATTGAAATAAAGGTATTTGACCACACAACAAAACAATGTCACACAGGATGTGTATGTAATTGCAAGAACAATAAAAAAGTAAAGAGATAAAACTAAGATAGACATAACACAAGATTTAGTAACCTAGTTCGGTGAAATACCACCTACATCTGAGGGATTGTGCCTGTTGAAAGATAATTTTACTAATATGAAGTCAAACAATTACAATGTTATACTTATCTATAGACTAATGGCAAGTACAACAACATACGAATAACTTAAGTCAATGAATGAACACATAGGCTGAGACCTTCTCTCAAGGAAACTTGAGCTCCTCTTAAGTATAAGAATGTTAGGAAACAGTCACCTAGGCTCCCCCAAAGTGTGAGAATTCCTCTCAACCATAATCTTTCAACCTTCTTGTGAAAACCTCTTCACATGATAAACTTAGGCTCCCATCGAGTTAGTGAATCCCTTTTCAAGCAATGACGAAATCTTAGGCTCCCCGTAAGACCAAGAACAACCTTCTTACTAAGCTCACTTCAACAATAATCCCAGATACTTTCACAATCAACACTGATGCAGAATCACTATACTCACGTTTCTCCCACATAAAAACAAAACCCCTCAAAACAAAAATTCTTAAGAGCGAAAAGCCTAGTAAGACAACACATTGCTCTTAAAAAGGCATAGCAGGGATGGTAATTAGGCCAAGTCAATACCGGTATAACATACATAAGAAAAGAATCCTCAATAAAATAATATCATAGGAAAAAATAGATAAGGAAAGAATAAATCTATAGAAACAACAACCTAAGAGACATGTTGTAAGACATTTCCTATGACAACCAGCAAACCAGCAATCACCTTTAAACAAATGTAGCTAATTCAAACCTCTAACAAAGTCTCGCTTTGGCTATCATTTTCTTAATGCTTAACAACTAAGACAAAAACCCATCATTACAGAAGAGATAATCAGAACATTCAATGAATGCAGTTGAACAAAAATCACTGATAGCACCTAAAATGTGCTATCTTCCTCAGCTTAACTCGAGATCATTGCACTATTTAATGTGTTAAAAATGTTATTTTGTAGGTATCGGGCTCTTAAAAGGTAGAACTGAGCGTTAGAAAGAAAATTGAGCTAAAATAGATCAATTTGGTGTACTAATGAAGCAATTAGGTCAAATGGAAGCTAAAAAGATCAAAACGCCCCTAAAAGACATCGTCACGGCGCTTCACGCAGATACAAAATCTGCACTTCCGTAATTAGGTTATATCTTTTGATCCAGGTGGCCGTTTTGGCATATGACCACTCGTTTTCTTCGTTTTTCCGCCCTCTATCCATTTATAGTATTAGTTTTTAGGTATTCTTTCATCTTCTTCTTGTAATCAAGCAGAAAGGATGAGTTCTATCTTTTCCACCACCACTGGAACGTAAGAACTATATAGTTTTCTAGTTTGGAGGATTTTGGAGGAACCCATTGTATTCTTGGAAGTATTGATAATATGATTGAGTTTTCTTTTTTTATGGGTTTTACTCTTAATTTATTGATTATGAATGACATTTTCTTGCTATTGATTGACAACCAATGTTTGATTGTGTCATTCAACGCTTTAGATTAACATATAATATGTGACATGTAATTATAGTTAATCTCTAAGAAGCAAAAGGTTAGATAGACTTGTGATTTGTGGTCAACAACGAAGAGCATTTTTCTATCGACTTTAGGAAGACAGTATTACATTTCTGATTAGGGCTTGCCAATTGAAATTTATCCTAGCATAATCCCTAAAGCATAATGCAATTAGTTAAACTGATTAGGATGCTTTTCATCTAATCAAATTGGCTAATTTGATGCTTTGGACTATTGGTTAGCCTTTCTAATCAATTGGGCTAGGCATATGTTAGAAGTTAAAATCATGTATTGATAATTCGATGATCAAAATTACATTGGGTGATTCCGTTTCTCTAAGCTAGAATGTTTTGTTTGATTGCACATCTATCTTTTACTTTCCTTGCACTTTATTTTCATGCATATTGAAATCTCAAACCATACAAAACCCCCCAATTTGTTGCTTTAACTAAATAGTTAGCTTTGAGAAACTAATCTTTGTGCTTCCTTGTGGATCGACCCGATCTTGCCACTAGTACTACGTTTTAGTAGTAATAGTTGTAAAGATCGGTATGATTATAAATATTATTTGATTGGGTCTTTTGGAAGCGACACTAGAAAGGCTCACATCAATCACCATTGAAATCATGAGAGACATTTAGTACCCTGATTCAACATTTTAATAAGACCACAAAGAGCGACCAAAAGACAACCACCAACCAACCAAACCATGAAAACAACAATATCTAACAACATCCAAATCCATAGAAAGTGATCCCTCTTTTTATGGTCTTAAAAAAAAAAAAAAGAGATAATCAATCATTTCTATCCACAGAGTCGGTCACCCATCCTAATGTAGAAGTACCACCTGATCTAGATAATGCTAGACATATCATTTGTACTAGCTGATCCACCACAGACTTGCACTCTTGAATATGTTGAAGAAGAGAATTTAAGTCGAGACTCAATGGATAACAAGAAATGGATATTATTCAAACTCTATAAGACTAGAAGTGGTAAGACTAGATATCATGGTGTCACAAATATTCAGTATGAGGATGAAAGACATATTTCTCCTACTCAAACAAAAATGGATATGGGATGAACATTCAAAGGCCAATTAAATGTTATAATAACCGAGTTCAAACTAAATAAAGAAGCCTTACAAAGGAAATTTATGTCAAAGAATAATAAGAAAGATCGAATAGTTTTTTTCAAGAATTATTCTAAAGAAGAAAGAAAAGCAATTCGTGTAAAGTATTCTGATGAAGGGATGAAAACCCTAATGTAGAAGAAGAACACATAACCATTTTCGAAATTAAATTTAGAATTTAGAAATATTGTGCACTGACAAATACACATAAAAAAAACTTACTGTATAAATTTTAGGTTAAGCAAAAAACACTAGACAAG
>QLSR01000292.1:388709-416325 GCA_031780015.1 Citrullus colocynthis
AAAAAAAAAAAAAAAAAAAAAAAAAAAAAGGAAAACCCCATACCTTTTCTAACGAATCTCTGAGAAAAAACTTTTGGGTTTGGAAATTGACACCACCACGAAGAACCCTTCCTATCCCTTGGGAATTGAGAGGTTGTGGTTTGTGAGAGGTTTTTATCGATGATATGTAGGAGAGAAAATAGCAGATATGGGATCACTCCACGTCTCAAATAATTCCCCTACGTGGGAGTTATCTATTTTTATTTATTTAATTTAATCAATTAAATCTAATTTAATTAATAAATTTATTTAAACAATATTTAAATGAACATCTCTCGCATAACCTATAGTTTTAATTCAATTAATTTATTTAAATAGAATTTAATTAAATAATCAATTAATTCTCCAATTAATCAATTACCAAATTAAATATCTAACATTTAATTTAACTATCATTTGAATCAAATTCAACTATTTTTTTCCCGTAACATATAGTTTGTAATGTGCATCTTATATGCATTAATTATAACCTATAGTTCTAATAGGAATCTAATTCATATTAAATTAATGTTTGAACTACTTCAAATATTTAATTCTCATAAATTTAATTTTTGAATCATGTCCAAAATTAAATTTATACTATAAAGTTTAATTAAAATATAAACTTTATATTATAATGTATCATTATACATTATACTATTTTCCTAATTGAATTTGAACATATCAAATTCCATTCAAGCCTTAATTTCCTCAATACCCTTTACGAGCTAGGAAGGGGACCTAATGAACCTAGACCAGAAGCTCCAACGATATGAGATTAATTGGCTAAACTCATTAACCACATTAATCAATATTCGTTAATTGTGGGTACACTCCACTAAAGACCCACAGATGCACTCTTCTCACCTCAAATATATTTATGTGTCTACAAATATAAACCAATATAGAAAATTAGTCCTTCACAAGTTACCATTTTACCTTGGGTTACCTCTAAATCCTTAAGTACTGGTGCTTCTCTAATGAACAACTTGTTTATGGTCCAATCATTAAACAGAAATACCTTTTACGCCAGTGAGAGGGTAGGTCCCTTGTTTAAGTCCCGGATACACCACTTAAGGAAACACTCATCTACTTGCCCTAAAGTCAGGAATGAGTGAAATCCATCTTTCTATAATTATGTTCCTAGCTCCCCACTTGGTTTTATCTCCAAATGGTAGGTATATTGAGTCGACAAATCAACTACTCTCACTCATACAAATCAAACAACAATCTCTCTTGAACAGAAGTTCATAATATACTTAGGATTAAGACTAAGTTGCCTAGGTCATCCTATTGAAATAGAAACTAAACTAGTCAACGGAGTTACATCTAATGGTTACTATTTCGAGGTTCGGTCTTATACAAACTCATTACATAGGATACCCCCACTAGCATGTCACCTGCATGAACTTGTACTCATTACATTAGATGACTGTGTTTGTATCAAATACAAAGTGGGTTGTATCCATAGTGTTACCAGGATAAGATACCCAGCGTTATCCCTATACTATAGACTCTTTAGGCTATATCTTAATCATTGATCCCCGTATGTCTCTTACATACTGTTCAAGACTCATAAGATAATCTAGGAAGTTAGTTTATTGGATTTTAGGGTTATTAAGACAAATAAGTATAACACAATAACAATATGAAATAACATCAATAACGCTTTATTAATGACAGTCAATAGTTTACGTTAACTATCTACGAGTTTTAAGGCATAAAACTCAAAAAAATCCCACTTGAACTAAGACTCTAGTTAGTGGGATATATACATCATTTATAATCCAAAACAACGGGGATGGTAAAGTAAAATCAATAAACTAATAAACTAGGGCATCTTCATACCCATTACACATCTCTACTTGCCCTAGATTACATAATGTACATGTCTCACAGACCTAGATTCTCTAGATGATTCTCAAACACTTTAGCTGGGAGAGCCTTCATAAATGGATCAACGATATTGTGTTCTGAAGCGATCTTTGTGACAATTACATCTCCTCGTTGCATAATCTTCTATATCAGGTGGTGCTTCCTCTCAATATGCTTTCCTTGTTTATGGTTGCGAGACTCTTTAAAGTTGGCTACTGCCTCACTGTTGTCACAGTATAAGGTGAAGGGCAAATCATTTAGGAGTTTTTTAAGCAAAATTACTTCCTTTGCTACTTCACAAGCAGCTACATACTCAGCCTCCATAGTGGAGTTTGCTATGCATCCTTGCTTGATGCTACGCCACATTAGAGCTCCCTTGTTTAGGGTAAACACAGATCCTGAAGTAGATTTCCTAGAATCCTTGTCAATTTGAAAATCAGAGTCGATGTACCCAGAAGGATCAAATCCTTAGTTCCATACATCAGCTTGTAGTCCCTCATCCTCCTAAGATACTTGAAGATGTTCTTAACCACAGTTCAGTGGTCTAACCATGGATTAGACTGGTACCTACTGATTATTCCCACTGCATAACAAATTTTAGGCCTAGTGCAAAGCATAAATACATTAGGCTGCCCATAGTTGAGGCAGGAAATACGTCTCATATCCTCAACTTCTTGAGATGTCTTAGGATATTGTTCCCTAGACAAGTGAACTCCATGCCTGAAAGGCAGCAAACCCTTCTTAGAGTTGTGCATCAAATATCGAGCCAGCATTTTGTCGATATACGTTGCTTGAGACAGGGCCAACGTTCTGTTTTTACAATTCCTAATGATTTGGATCCCAAGAACATACAGCGTCTCTCCCAATCTTTCATTTGGAATTGGACTACTAGCCAAATTTTAACATCAGTAAGGTATCCTACATCATTCACAATGAGTAAGATATCGTTCACATAAAGTAGCAAGAAAGTTACTTTACCTTTAATGATTTTCTTGTAAACACAAGGTTTATCAATGTTTTAGTCTCAAAAGATTTGATTGCAGTATCAAATCTAAGTTCCAAGATTTGGATGCCTCTTTTAACCCATAAATGGATCGATTCAGTTTGCTCTTAACCTTGGGCTACGAAGCCTTTAGGCTAAGACATAAAAATGTTCTCTTTAAGATTGCCATTCAAAAGGCAGCCTTGACGTCCATTTGCTATATTTTATAATCATAATATGTGGCTATAGACAAGAGAATTCTAATAGACTTAAGCATAGGAATAGGGGAAAAAGTTTCCTCACAGTCAACCCCTTCCCTTAGGGTATAACCTTTTGCTACAAATCTAGCTTTAAAGGCCTGTACCTTTCCAGCTACATCTCTCTTTCTTTAGATCCATTTACACTCTATGGGTTTAACCCCCTTAGGTGGATCTACAAGTTCTCATGTTGAATTGAAGTACAAAGACTCCATTTCAAGATCCATGACTTTGATCCATTGGTCATTGTCTACATCATTCATTGATCAATGGATCTTCTACACCATCATCTAGTATGATGACCTAAGTTTCTGTTAAACCTAAGTAATGCTTAGGTTGTGATACAACTCTCCCACTGCGTCATGGGAGACTGACCTGAAGTGCTAGCTTATTCAATAACTCTTGATGAAGGACCAATGTTAACAACAACTCTTGTTGACACTTCAGTAGCTTCATTTAATATTAATTTGCTCCATGGTTTATGATATCTCATGTGGTCTTCCTCTAAGAATGTAGCATTTGTCAATACAAATACTTTGCTTTCTTGTGGTCGAAGAAGAGACCACCTTTCGTTTCCTTAGGGTGACCAACAAATTAATAACCTTGAACAAGGTTCTAATTCTTAGGATTTGTTACTAACACATGTGCAGGACAACCCTAGATTCTGAGGTAGCGCAAACTCGGTTTATGCCCCCTCCATAACTCAAAAGGTGTTTCAAAAACACTCTTCAAGGGAACATTGTTCAAGGTGTCCACTGCAGTCTCTACTGCATACCCCTAAAACGAACTAGACAATTGAGCACAACTCATCATAGAATGAACCATGTCTAACAAGGTTCTATTTCTCATTTATGATACACCATGTTTTTGAGGTGTACCAGGTGTAGAGAGTTGAGATTGGATTCCATGTTCTATCATATAGTTCTTGAATCTTAAATCCATGTTCTCTCCACCCCCGATCAGATCGAAGTGTTTTAATCATTTTACCGAACAAGTTTTCAACTTCATCCTTATACTCCTTGAACTTTTCAAAGGCTTCATACTTATGTTTCATTAGGTATAAGTAACCATACCTCAAATAATCGTCTATAAAAGAGATGAAATATTCGTTCCAATCTGAATGTAAGAGCTCTAAGAATTCTTTGGCTCTATAACCTTTTCACTAAAAGATATTTTAGTCAGTTTTCCTCAAGAAAGGATTCACATAGAGGTAATGAATCATCTTTCAACTCGCTTAGAAGTCCATTCTTTACCAATCTCCCGATCCTAGCGAGATTTATTTGACTTAATATCAAGTGCCAAAGATAGGCATTTTTGTTACTTGGAGAAATTCTTTGCCTTTTTGTTTGAGTATTAGCAGTTTTAAACATTTCATAATTTAAAAGTTCATTAGATTCGGTTGGTCTTAACACATACAAGTTGTTTTCTAACTTAGTAGAACAAATATGTACACTATTTTTCGAAATGAACACTTTATTAAAAGAAAAATTTATTGAGTACATATGTTCGATTAAGCAGGAAATAGATACTAAGTTCCTTTTGATTCTAGGAACTATATACAAATTTTCTAAAAATATAAATCTATTTCCAGAAAACAACTTTGCAGCTCCCACTACACGAGCTGAAATGACGTCTCAACCTTGAGCGTCATTTCACCCTCCTCGAGTTGGTGGAAGAAACTAATTCTCTGTAAAGAAGAACAAACATGATTAGTGGCTCCCGAATGAAGTATCCAGGCATTGTGGTAATTTTCCATTTACCTTTTTTTCCTTCTTCTTCTCCACAAGGTATTTTGGACAATTGTGCTTCTAGTGACCATCCACATTGCAACGGAAGCACTTGCCCTTGTCAGCAGAGAGAATCTTCTCCCTTCCTTCTTCTTCTTCTGGATCTTTTTGGAACCAAATGATGAAGGAACAAACTTAGTTCCAGAGGTTGAACCTTTATGAAACTTCTTGGAATGGGCAACATTTGCTTCTCCTTCAATTGGTCCCTCATTTTTCACAAGGGATTGATAAGTCTGTAATTCGTTAAGGAGGGTAGTCATGGTGTATTCTATTTTATTCATAAATTCATTGCTGCAGAATTGGAGGAAACTCTTCTGAAGAGATTCCAGAATAAAAGGCACCTGACTTTGCTCGTCAATAAATGCATTGTTCATCTTAATGATATTGAAGTGGACCATCAAGTCGAGAACATGTTCTCTAACTGATTGACCTTCCTTCATGCGTACACTATAAACGTACTTGAGGGCTTGATGTCGGATCTATGATGACAGTTGCCTAAACATACCCTGGCGGTACTCTATGATCTTGAAGGGAACTGAATCCCAACGGAAGCATGTGATCACATTCTTTGATTTCTTAAAAGAATTAAAAATTACAAAAAGTTAAGAAAATGTTTAAACAACATACCTTTGCGGGTCAATTATTTTAGCAAAATCTCCCCTCGAACTGATAGTCTTCTCCTTGTAGTCTTTCTTTTCCAAGAGATTTTCCTTGCTGTGACTCTGGCAAGGATCCGATTTGTGGGAACCGCTTTTTGAAAGAATGAAAATTGAATGAGAAGAATTTTCTTAGAAGTTTTCTAAGAAAATTGGGAGAATTTCTAGAGGAAGAGTATTAGAGTAATCATAGAGATTATTCTTGCAGAGAGTGTGTCTGATATGAAGGCTCCTAAGGGCCCTATTTATAGAATTATATGGGTTACTCCTAATCCTATTAGAATAATCCCTCTACAGAGATTTTAAATAAAATATTTAATAATATCAAATATTAATAAATATCTACCCAAATAATATCTCATATTAAATGATTTAAAATATTTAAAAACTTATTTAAATATTTATTTTCTGCAGTATCTTTAATTTGGATCTCATCTAAATTAAATAATTAATTATTTGAATCCAATTCAAATTAATTAATTAATTCTCCATCTATTTATTTATATGGATTTCATCCAAATAAATAATTAATTATTTGAATCATGTTCAAATAAATTAATTCTCCATATTATAAAGTTATAATTTGAATCTTATTCAAATTAACTTTATAATAAATCATGTAATTAACTGTATCCAATACGATTAATATTTTTCCTCATAAATTTGAACATTTCAAAATTTTCTTTCAACATAGTTGATCCTTATTGGTCCGTGGTGAGCTAGCAAGGGGACCTTATGGACCTACAGATTATAAGCTTCCATGATCCAAGATTAATTAATTAAACTCTTTAATTAAATTAACCTATATTTATTAACTGTAGGGAAAACCACCATAGACCTGTAGTTGAACTCTTATGCACTGTAAGACAAGTTGTGCCCATGGATATAATCAGTATAAGCAAGTCGATCCTTCAGGAGTTGTTCAATTACTGTTGGGTCAAATGTCCGTTCTACCCTGTAATTACCTCTTATCTTTAAATACCACTAATTTCTCTAATGAACAATTTTTTTATGGTCTAGCAATAAACTAAGTCCCTTTCGGTTTAGTGAGAGGGTGGGGCCCCTTGTTCAAGACCTGAAATCAGCACTTAAGGAAACAACTCATCTACTTACCCTATCTGGAAAAGAGTGAATTCCATCTTGTGAAGTTACGTTCCCAGCTCCCGTCAAATACCCAAAATGGTAGGCTTATTGAGTCGGCAACTCGAGCCACTCTCATCCTAGGCATGCAACATGGGTAGTTGATGGGCGTAAGCGGGCGAGCACAGGCGGGTGTGGGTGGACGAAGGCGAGCATGGACGAGCACGGGTGCCAGATGCCGCACGCAGGTGTGCGGGCGAAGACGCACAGTCTTGCATCGCTAGGCGGCAGGCTGCGCGCGCATCTGTGCAGTTGGCGTGCGGGGGTGGGCGACAGCCCTAGGCAAGCCTCCTTCAACCTTTGGCCAGTAGTTCAATGTTTTCAACCCAATTTTTCAAAGCTCTAAAACACCTTTTCCAATCAAATAAACTCCAAATAAATTTCATTAAACTCACAAGGGGCCTCTTAACTTACTTATCAACAAAATTAGGCACTTAAGTCCTCCCCAAACACCTTTGAAAAATTCCTCTGGCCTAAATCCTCTAATTTACCCAATTTTAGTGACAACCTTTGGTTTCTTCAAGTTTTCTCAACCTTTTCGAATCTAATTCACTTCAGCAGCTTGAGGGTAGATTCCCAACTCATTTAGCTTTCATTTGGTTCAAAAATCACGAAATTTTTACAAGTGGTTCGGGAGAACCAACCCTTTCTTTCAGCTGCTTGCTTCCAGCTGAATTCTATTTTTTTCTTCCAATCATACTAAGACATCCCTTTACTTTCTTGCTTTTCTACGTGGCTCTTCCTCACTTCTCCTTATCTTCATCACCCTAAACAAAATTATCTTTTTTAAATTAAATTTTATTCATTTTATTTATTTATTTTATTAATTTACTTTAATTATTTCCTATTTAATTTATTTATTTAACACTTAGACATTTTTCCAACTCTTAGCAAATTTTTCCTCTTAATCAAACTTCCAACACAACATTGGCTACATTCTTTTCCCCTGTTTTAAAGGTTAAATGAAATTAAGCTTGCTTAATCAAACTCCACAATTCCCATTTGATTTTTATTAAGTCTTTAGCTCACCTTTGCTCATTTATTTTTAACTTAAACTTAAGCAAGGAAAAATAGGAACTAGGGCTTACACATACAATCTAAAATTGAATTACAAATATCTTCAAATCTTCCCATGCATTTTGGAATAGAAACAAACATATAGTCAATCTTTCTTATATAAAGAATTTCAAAAAATTTGAAATATCAACGAAAGCTTCAAATGAATTTAGACTTATTAGCACATTTCAAAAAGGAAATCCAAGATCTAATAAGTAAAAAACTAACAAGATCTTCAAAAAGTCCTTGATGTTCGACATTCTACGTTAACAACAGAGCAGGGCAGGAGCGTGGTGTGCCCAGATTAGTAATCAATTATAAACCCTTGAATTAATTTTGGAACGGATGAGATATCTAATTCTTAATAAACAAGATTTATTAAAAAGAATTTCAAATGCAAAAATCTTTCCAAATTTCGGTAAGAAATCATGTTCTTGGCAAATTCAAATATATGAAAAACATAGATATAAAACAACTTTCAATGTTCCATTTGGACAATATGAGTGGAATATTATGCTTTTTGGTTTAAAGAATGCTCCTTCTGAGTTCCAAAGAATCATGAATAATATTTTCAATAATTTTCAAGATTTTACAATTGTTTATATTGATGATGTTTTAGTCTTATCTCCAAGTATTGATAAGCACTTTAAACATCTTAATTTTTTATTGATATTATTAAACGAAATGGTTTAGTAGTATGTCTTCCAAAAATAAAACTATTTCAAACAAAAATAAGGTTTTTGGGTTTTGAAATCAATCTAGGCATTATTCAACCCATTCAAAAATCAATAGAATTTGCTTCTAACTTTCCATATCAAATTCTTGATAAAACCTAGTTGAAAAGATTTTTGGGAATATCTCAATTATGTATCTAATTTCATACAAAATCTCAGGCCAATATGTAAACCACTTTATCAAAGGTTAAAAAAGAATCCACCCACAAGGACACGAACCATTATGGCTTTAGTCAAATTAATTCCCTATTTGAGCCTTATCAATCCAAAAGCTGATCTCATAGTAGAGACAGATGCATCCTATATAGGATATTGAGGAATCTTGGAATAATGTTTAGATAAGATTGAATCAATAGTCAAATTCCACTTAGGAATATGGAATGAAACCCAAAAAAATTATTCTACAGTAAAAATGGAATTATTAGCAATAGTTCTTTGTATTCAAAAGTTCCAAGGAGAATTAATTAATAAAAAGTTAAAAATTAAAACAGATTCAAAAGCATCAAAATTTGTACTTGAAAAAGGATGTCAAAAAACTTGTTTCAAAACAAATCTTTGTCAGATGGCAAGCGGATTTTATCATGTTTCGCCTTTCACATTTTGCCAATAAAAGGAGTCCAAAATCCCTTAGGGGATGATTACCTCTCAAGGGAGTTCCTCTCCCAAAATTGAAATGTTTTCTTTCTGTTGAAAGAAAGAATCCATGAAAGAAAAGGAAAGACCGTTGCATCCTCTTACCTTTCTTCAAAAGGCAAAAACCCATCTTCGTAAATAACAACATCGACTCCAATAAGTGTTGATCAATATGATATGAAAGTAGGGTTTACTCCAGTAGCTTGCTCTTGAGCAAGATCTACTAGAATACGATTAGGATCTACAATGGAGTCATCAACTGCACCTCCAAGGCCTTCTGCCTTCTTAGTAAAACCACCATCTGGTGGTATTACTTTGCCTCTCCCTTATCTAGAATGGTTTCTCTCACTTTTCTCTCAAGAAAAAATGCCCACGAACCATTCTTACAAACCTTACAAACTCTTAAGTGAAAAAGAGAAACATTCACAGTCACCAACCAAAGGAGGAAAAAAAAAAAAAAAAAAACTCACTCCAACCACAATTTTTCTTCTTCTTCACCAGCCTATGAAGCTCTTGGCACACCAACCGAAGTGAATGTTGTGAATATAATTATCGTAGATGAAAAATCATGAATCTCAACCAACTGAAACAACACCATTCCTTGAAGTGAATGTTGTGAATTTTAAATAATCGTGGTAGTAGTCGAGGTCATGACCAGTACAGTAGAGGAAGAAATAAGTATTCTTTTCGTAATGGTCGTTATAATCATGCAAATTTCCAAGAAAACCACACATAATATGATGATTAAAGGAAAGTTCCACATTTTAGATATGATAAAAAAAAAAAAAAAAGCATAAAATGCAACAATGTACACTATACTTAAAAGCATAAAATCTTTCTCAAAATTGACAGTGATGAAAGAAAAAAATCAATACAATCTTAGGTCCTGCAAACTTGATTGAAGAATTTGGAAAAACAAATATATGTTTTACCTAGAAGAACAAAATTTACAGTTGAGAATGAATTGTTCTCTAGTCAATCAAAGAAAAATCTACTAAGTTTAAAAGATATAGGTTACAATGGTTATTATAATGAGACTGCTAGAAAGAATGAGATAGAATATATTTATATTATATCTACTGTCTCACATGAAAAACGTATACTACAAAGGCTGCCAGCTTTATTTCTAGATTATATTATACTCAAATCACTAGTATTGAAAGTCATGCAACCATGAACCTGAAGTTCATTAATCCCAATATATTTTCGCTTCGGTCATCCCAGGTCAATAATGATGAGAAAAATTATTGAAAATTCATATGGATATTTGTTGACGAACTAGGAGATTCTTCAATACAATAAATTGTCATGTGCTACTTGCTCTCAAGAATTATTAGACCATCACCCATTAAAGTGGGGACTGAATCACCAACATTTTTAGAATAGATTTGTGGTGATATTTGTGGGTCTTTTTTTTAGTCCACCCAATGAACCATTTAGATATTTTATGGTATTAATAGACGCATCCAGTAGATAGTCACACATGTGCTTATTATCAAGTCGAAATCTTGCATTTGCAAGATTGCTTGCTCAAATAATTAAGTTAAGAGCACACTTTTCTGATTGTACAATAAAAACTATTCGTCTTGATAATGTTGGTGAATTGACATCCCAAGTTTTTGATAATTATTTTATGTCAATTAGGATCAATGTTGAACATCATGTAGCTCATGCTCATACATTAAATGGTTTAGCAGAATCATTTATAAAACGTTTGCATTTAATTGCTAGACCATTGCTTATTAGAGCTAAGCTTCCTACATCTGTAAGGGATGATACTATTTTGCATGCAATATCACAAATATCACTTGTACACATTAGACCAGTAACTTATCATAAATCCTCATCGTTACAACTAGCTTATGGCCAGGAGCCAAATATTTCCCATCTGAGAATTTTTAGATGTGCAGTATATGTTTAAATTGCTCCACTATGCAACGTACTAAGATGGGTCCTCAAAGGAGGTTAGGAATATATGTTGGATATGATTCCCCATCAATTATTAAATATCTTGAACCCTTGACGGGAGATATATTTACTGCACAATTTGTTGATTGTCATTTTAATGAGACAAATTTTTCAACATTAGGGGGAGGAATTAAGAAGTTCAGAAAGAAAATTGCATGTAATGCATCATTATTGTCTCATTTAGATCCCTATATAGATCAATGTGAATTTGAAGTTTAGAAAATAATTCATTTGCAAAATATAGCAAATCAGTCGTTAGATGCATTTATAAATGATAAGAAAGTGACTAAGTTATATTTACCAGCTGCAAATGGTCCATTAAATACAAGAAGTTGCTACTAATGAGTCTAGGACACGTTAGAAACGTAATAGATCATTCGGTTCCATATATATAAATCCTCGAAAAAGTAGTCGGTAATAAAAACGACTCACTTAAGAATATGGATATTCCAGAAGAAATCCTAAATGTGAGTACTCATAAGGATATTGAAGAAAATGAGGATAATAATGAGATTTTGATAAATTATGTCATGACATGAAAAAGATGGAACCATATAAGTTGACAATATTTTTGCATACAATGTTACTAACAATATTATTTATGAAAGTGACTATGAAAAATGTTGACATAGAAAGAATTGACTTACATGGAAAGAAACAATTCGATAGAAATAAACTCTTTTTTTTTTTTTTTTTTCATGAGGATTAGTAGTCCAGACATCAGAGAATTTCGAACATGTGGGATACAAATAGAGTATTTGTAAGAAAAACAACTAGAGTGAAGTCACAAATATAAAGCGAGATAGATCCCACAATAATTCTTACAATAGACTGGTATTGATTATGAGAAAACATATTCTCTAATGATCGATATACAATACCATGAGGTATCCAATTTATTTGATCGTATATGAAATGTTTAATTTAAATCTTGTGGATGTAGTCATACCACATTTATATGAATTTCTTAATAATAATATTTATTTATGACAATTCCTAAAGGATTAAAGGTATCAGAATCATATAATTCAAATATATTAAAGAAGCTGATAGAAGAAACATATTTCACTAAAGCTTTTCTACACTCATGATCTTGAAGAAAATTGACGACATCACTGTACAACAAATTTGTTTGAAGGATAACTTGATAGACTTATTTACAAAATCATTACCTACTGCAACCTTTGAAAAACTGGTACAGAACATTGGAATGCGGCGACTCAGAGATCTCAAGTGATGTTCCTATGAGGGGGAGCAAATGTGTTGTATTCTTTTAGAAGTATTAGATCATATCTAATATGTAGTCTTTTCCTTCACTAGGATTTTTTTTCCCATTTGGTTGTTCCTAGTAAGGTTTTAATGAGACATATTCATATATATATATATAATGCGTATCTAAGGGAAAGTATTATAAATATTATAATAAAATAAATGTCCATTATATAACCCTGCTTAGTGTCTAAAGGTCATGTGTCTCATAATGACACATCCTTAGTGGTCAGTAGTTCCACCACCTACTTGCCAAATTACCTATAAATAGTGACGTTTGGTGAATGTTGGAAGAATACACATTGGTAAAAAAAGGAAAGAAAGGATTTGAGAAATTTGAGAGATCTTAATTCTCCATAAAATTCAATTTCCATTTCTTTATTTTATTTTATTTCAAGTTTTATTTTATTATTTTATTATTTTAATATATAATTTTTCGGTTTTCATGTTCCCGTTTTTTCCGTCATTTTGCTCCTCAATTTTACAACTTTATTTTTCTATTTTTCTATTAACTTGTGTATGTGCACGTGTGAACTCATGTGTATTTTAGAGAGGTTGATTCTCAACTATGGGAATAAGAAAAATTCCATTTTTCCTCACAAATTTTGATATGGTAATGGAGAGAGAATTTTTTTTGCTTGTGCGTTTTTCCATACGTCTTCACCTTTCAAATTTTCTTCCTCGATCGATCATGTCTGATAAGGAAAAACCTAATTCCTCCATTGATACTACCTTCAATCCTTTCCTTCTACATCTCTCTTACAATCCAATAACTATGGTTCTTGTTACACATCCTCTGTTAGGCGCAAGTAATTACGGATCATGGAGCAGAGCAGTGTTAATTGCTTTATCTGGAAAGAATAAAGAAGGCTTCATCAATGGAATGATTTTGAAACCTCCCCTTGAAGATCGAAGAGAATTTATCCATTTCTTGGACTTAGATACATAATTCAGTGTTTGAAGGAAATCGCAACAAGTATAGTCTATTTCAGATCTGTTAAATTTGTATGGGATGAATTAAATGTTCGATTCAAATATAGTAACAATCCTCATGTTTATCATTCGTGTAATGAATTAATTACCATAAATCAAGCTACACTTTCAGTCGTAGCTTATTACACAAAGTTGAAAACAATATGGCAAAATCTTTGTGATTATCGACCTGCTCATGATTGTGTTTGTAAAGGAATTAAGAAGTTAATCGAGCATTTTGGTTATGAATTCATTATGATTTTCCTAGTGAGATTAAATGAATCCCTTAAGAGCGCAAATCCTTCTAATTGAGCCTCTTCTTGATATTACAAAGGTGATTTCATTGATTGTTCAATAAGGACACCAACGATTATTAGGAACCACGTGGAAACATATTTCCTTATGTTGTTGAATCTGTCACATTACTTGTAACCTCCAATGATTCTAATAACAAATCCTCCACCAATCGATTTTGAAAGAAAGAAAATGTTATAATCATGGTATAAAAGGTAATGTTGTGGATACATGTTGTAAATTACATGGATATCCACCTGATAATATGTTATGAAGCTGAAACAAATTCACCAACTACCTGTCAAAACTAATGGAAACCAAAGGAGCTAAAGCAATCAAATGTCTGCCCCTTTTTGTATTACTTCTATTCGACCTATTAAAAGTTGTAATTGATGTAAAAGAAAGTATGTGTGTAACTATTTTCAAAAATCTCTGTTTTGAGAGGGAGTGGTGTAAAAGAACTTATCTGTGTTCTTCGGTGGCGTGTGAATCCTCTAAGATGAATGGAAATTTGAAGACATTCAAAGAGGATGTAGGAATCTTCCGAACCACTATAAAATCGTGTATTTGATTTCATCTTCTTCCTCTTCCTTCCTAAAAAATTCCAGCAACAAAAGAAGGTAAATCATTTTCGTCTGAGAGTTGGAAAAAGAAAATCGGCTTCATCTGCATGTTAGTTTTGGAGAAAATGAATTCTACTTTGTTATTTTACAAGAGAATTAAAAGAAAGAATAAAATCTGAAAGTTGTCCATCTCTTCTTCTACCACGCCAAAGCCATGCACTGAGTAAAGAAGTTAGTGGATTACTTAAGTTTCTATTAAGTGGTATCAGAGCACTCGGGTTTCTTGGAGACTTATTGGGAATGGCTACAACAAAATTTGGAATCGAGAAGTTTAATGGAGGAGGTGATTTTACACTGTGGGCAAAAAGAATTAAAGCAATCTTAGGGTCTCAAAAATCTTTGAAGGCTTTGGAGGATCCAAAGACACTTCCGACTTCATCACATGCGGAAGAAAAACAGACAATGGAAGAAGTAACATATGGAACTCTCATTCACAACATAACAGACAATGTTCTAAGACAGGTAATTAATGAAACTACAACATTTGAAATTTTGCAGAAATTAAAGAGTCTTTATGATAAAAAAGATCTTCCAAGCAAGCTTTATGTCAGGAAAAGGTTATTTTCTTTCAAGATGTGTCATTCTAAGTCTCTAAATGAGAATCTAGATAAGTTCAAGAAGCTGATTAATGAGTTTAATCAATTTGGAGAGAAAATTGAGCCTGAAAGTGAAGCATCTACTTTGATCAATTCAATCCCTGAAACCTTTAAAGAAGTAAAATCTTCTTTGAAGTATGGAAGCAAATTAGTATTTGTAGATACTGTAATTGCAACCTTGAGAAGCAAAGACCTAGAGTTGCAAGCAAAAGGAAAGAATGCTGGAGATGCAAAATATTTGTTTTCGAAAGGAAAGAACCATTCAAAAAGAAATTCCTCTAATAGAAATCAGCGAATGTTTAAAGAAAGACTAGTCTTGAAGTGCTACATCTGTCATAAGGAAGGGCATTTCAAGAGGAATTGTCTAGAGAGAGGAAAATATAACAAAAAAAGCGTAGATAATCAAAGGTTTAAACCTTATGGTAGAGAAGGTGCAAACAGAAACAGAGACTATAGAAGAGATGATCCAAGGAAATCAATGGAACATGGGAGGAATCAAAGACCCACTAGTGATGAGGCTTACGAATACACTAAGGTACTTGCAGCAATAGACAAAAAAGCCATAGAATTGAAATGCAGGAGGGAGACTGGGTTTTAGACTTAGGGTGAACCTATCATATGACTTCCAAGAAAAGCTAGTTTCTTGATTACAAATCAGAGGATGGAGACTCAGTTTACATGGGAAATAATAATGAATGTAAGATTATTGGTAGTGGCTCAGTGTTACTAAAGCTCTCAGACAGTAGGAAAATCCTTTTAAGAGATGTGAGGCATGTTCCAAAGCTAAAATGAAATCTAATATCTTTGGGTATGCTTGATGATCAAGGCTGTACACTTTGGGTATGCTTGATGATCAAGGCTGTATATTCACTGGTAAAAACTGTACTCTGAAGATAGAAAAACAGGGAAGGACAATTCTAATTGGGAAGAAAATTAATGGCCTCTACATAGTTGAAAAGGTGAATCAACCTAAATATGTTCTGCTAACAGAAACAGAGAAGAATACTGTACTCGAGCTTTGGCAAAGAAGACTTTCACATATTAGTGAGAAAGGTTTGAATGAATTAATGAAGCAAGGTCTGATTGAAGCTAGAGGCACCAAAAGACTCAATTTGTGAACGTTGTGTGTATGGGAAGTCTAAAAGAATGAAGTTCACAAAAGGAGAGTACATTACAAGAGCAGTCCCCGACTATATCCATGGAGATCTTTGGGGACCAGCTAAAACTGCTTCTGGGGGAGGCTCGAGGTGCTCTCTATCTCTTATAGATGATTACTCTAGAAAGGTTTGGACCTACTTGCTTAAATCCAAAGATCAAACCTTTGAATGTTTTAAAATTTGGAAGACAAAAGTAGAAACACAAACTAAAAGAAGAGTTAAATTTTTTAGAACTGATAATGGCCTAAAATTTCTAGGGAATAACTTTAACTCTCCTTGTGATGAGTGTGGAATAACTAGACACAGAACAGTAGCCTATACACCACAACATGATGTTAATGGAAAGAGTGAGATATATGTTGTCCGAAGCTAAAAGCTCTGAGGAATTTTGGGCAGAAGCACTAGTCACAGCAACTTACACTATAAAAAAAAAACCCCTAGTGTTTCAATTGACATGAAGACTCCAGAAGAAAAGTGGAACAGAACTACCCCTGACTTGTCAAACTTAAGAACTTTTGGTTGCACTGCCTATGCTCACACAAAACTAAGTAAAGTAGAACCAAGAGCTCTAAAGTGTATGTTCACAGGCTATCCTAAACGTGTCAAAGGCTACAAGCTATGGGATTTTAACTCAAACAAAAGTCTAAATAGTAGAGATGTGATCTTTAAGGAAGATGAGCCCTATATGGACTATGGAATAGGGAATTAATGTATCATAAAAGATCAAACTGAACCTTCTTCAAGCTCATATGTTCAACTTTAGCCTAGATCAGAAAAATCAGTGATCTTTGGGGATTAATATCAATTGTCTATTGTTCCTAATTCTTCTGAAGACAGGTAGAAAGGCAAACAGAAAATTTAGATGAGTATTTTCTTTCAAGAGATAGAGAAAGAAGAACTATCAGACCACCTATTAGATTTGCAAGGACCGATTGCATATCTAATTATTGTACAATCTCTAATTTTGAAGATCCTAGCAACTTTGAAGAGGCCTTGATGAGTAATGAGAAGAATCAATGGCTGGCAGTTATGAAAAATGAAATTAACTCTCTTCGTATGAATGAGACATGGGAATTAGTTGACAAACCACTCAACAAGGGCATTATTTCTTGTAAATGGGTGTATAAGAGAAAGAGCACAGGGAAAAATGGTGAAGAGGTGAAGTATAAAGCTAGGTTAGTGGCCAAGGGCTTTAAGCAAAAGGAAGGAATTGACTACACAAATCTTTTCTCCAATTGTTACACGAACCTCAATCAGAATACTACTTGCTATTGTGGCCTGTGAAGACCTTGAGCTAGAGCAAATGGATGTTACTACAACTTTTCTACATGGAAGTCTAGAAGAAGAACTCTATATGGAACAACCTAAAGGGTTTGAAGTTCAAGGGAAGATAGATCTAGTTTGTAAGTTGAAGAAATCACTATATGGGCTTAAGCAGACACCTAGGTGTTGGTATAAGAGGTTTGATGATTTTGTGGACAAAATTCAATTTACAAGGAGTCTATACGATCCTTTGTCTACCATAAAGAGTCTTGTAATGGCAGTCTAAACTATCTCTTATTATATGTGGATGATATGTTGCTAGCTAGAAGGGAATATACTAAGTTGATTGAGATTAAAAGTCAACTAAGCACTGAATTCGAAATAAAAGACCTAGGGGTTGCTAAGAAAATTCTTGGAATTGAAATCATAAGACAGAGAAGCATAGTAGAGTTGTTTTTGTCCTAGAGCCCTAAAAAGGTGTTAAAGAATTTTAATATGACTGATGCTAAAGCTGTTTCTACTCGTATGGGTCAACAATTCAAATTATTTGCAAAGGACTCACCTAAAGAGCCAGCTGAGAAACAAGCAATGGCTAATGTTCCCTACTCTAATGCAACTGGAAGCTTAATGTATCTAATGGTTTGCACTAGACTAGACCTACCTACAACTCAAACTTAGTCAGTCATCACGTGGGCAATCCAGGGAAGAACCATTGGGAAGCCACCCAAATGGGTATTTCGGTACCTAGTTGGAACCATAAACAGAGGACTACTTTAGTCAGCACCTAATGATCCTAAACTACTTCTTATGGGGTATGTTGATGCAGACTTTGCAGGGGACAGCGATAAAAGAAGATCTCTAACTGGTTTCTCCTTTATGTTAGGGGGAAATCTAATAAGCTGGAAGTCTAACCTACAATTAGTAGTTGCTCTATCAATCACTGAAGCAGAATTTATAGCAGTATTAGAGGCAGTCAAAGAATTTATATGGCTACAAGGTCTAATTAGTGCACTAGGCTACAAACAAAAATCAGTAGAGCTACCGAGACCTAAACTTGATCAGAGTGCAATTCATATCACAAAGAATCAACAACATCATGATAGAACAAAGCACATTGATGAAAAACTATTCTTTGTAAGAGACATTATAGAAAAAGGAACAGTCAACATTCAAAAAGTTAAGACAGAAGAGAATGCAGCTGACTTCTTAAGAAAAGCTCTACCGAGACCTAAACTTGATCACTGCCTTAATCTACTTAGAGTAGTAGATTTAAAAGAAACTAAATAGTTACCTGGAATCGAAAGTCTTCAAGGTGATTTTTTCTCAAGAGGGAGATCTGTTATGAAGTTGAAACAAATTCACCAACTACCTATCAAAACATATGGAAACCGAAGGCAGATAGAATTTGTTAAAAAAAAAGCTAAAGCAATCAAATATCTGCCCCTTTTTGTATTACTTCTATTCGACATATTAAAAGTAGTAATTGATGTAAAAGAAAGTATGTATGGAACTATTTTTAAAAATCTCTATTTTGAGAGGGAGTGGTGTAAAAGAACTCATCTGTGTTCTTTGGCGGTGTGTGTATCCTCTAAGATGAATGGAAATTTGAAGACCTTCAAAGTGGAAGTAGGAATCTTCCAAACCACTATAAAATCTTGTGTTTGATTTCATCTTCTTCCCCCTTCCTTCCTCAAAAATTCCGGCAACAAAAGAAGGTAAATTATTTTTGACTGAGAGTTGGAAAAAGAAAATCGGCTTCATCTGCATGTTAGTTTTGGAGAAAATGAATTCTACTTTGTTAATTTACAAAAGAATTAAAAGAAAGCATAAAATATGAAAGCTAAAGCCATGGAGTGAGTAAAGAAGTTAATGGATTCCTTAATTTCTATCATAATAAATTCAGAAATTCAACTACTTTGGGAACTGAGACATCTTGAGAGCAAGTTGGAGCTAATTCGTCAGTCAACCTACACAGACAACAGATTTTTTCGCTAGCCTCAGTTCGCAGCAAGCCTGCGAGTTAATGGAATTACTAAACACTCATGTTAAGGCCTCTCCTGATGAAACTGACATTGGTCCTACAACTATGGCTCATACATCAGGTACCCACTTGAATCTACTTCTCCTATCTGGATACTTGATTCAGGTTCTTCCAAACATATCTGCAATCTGCATCACATGTTTCATAACTAGTGCATGGTTAAAAGTGTCACACTTGTCTTGCCTACTGGTTATCATGATTCTGTTACGTTCATTGGTGATGTGCAATTTTCTGACAACCTCCTTTTGCGAGATCTTCTTTTTGTTCCAAAATTTGACTACAACTTGATTTCCGTAAGTTGCTTGTTGAAGGATGAATCAGTGTCTCTCACTTTTTCTCCTGACTCGTGCATTATACAGGACAAATTCAAATCGATGATGATTGGCAGGACTGGCTGGTCAAATTGCTTATATATGCTCTTTCATTCTGGTATAAGTCTTTGAATAATCGTTCTATAGATAATTTACATTATGTTGTTTCTTGTAATGTTCATGTTGACGTTGGGTTTTATGCACTAACGCTCATAGTTTTGTAATTAACCATTTATTAATCTTTAATTAAATACTTAAGTATATAGCAACCTTTTTTTTTTTAAATTGCAAATATAGCAAAATCTTTTAATGATACACTTTATCACTGATAGACTCCTATCGATATGGTCTCACTGATAAAGCCTTATTATTAATATGATCTATCAAAGATGTACTTTGAAATTAAAGTATAATCTAAATTTTGGTATATCTACAAATTCTTTTGCATTGTGCTATATCTATAAATACTTTGGGCCTATTGTTATATTTGTAATTGTCATTATTTTATGTTGAATAATGTAATCCAATACAATAAAAATCCAAGATTATTATAACCTAAAGGGCCTATAGTATATAGATAAAGTTGGATGCCTGAAACTATGGTATGTCCGACTTTGTAATCGTAACAAACAATTTCATCAAAATCGTTCATATAGAGATATGTGGGTGGAAGTATCCTATACAAAGAGTTTATATAAGACTCGCCGTAAAATATATAATCTATATTTTTAAATCCGATACTTGAAGAGACTAATATTTCAAAGGATTTTTTATAGCACTAAATGTTTCCATAAACAAGAACAAGTTAATTCCAACAAGAACAGTAACAGGGTAGCGTGCTTACATGGATTATTGAAAGCTGAATAAAGCCACAAAAAAGGATCACTTCTTATTGTCATTCATTGATCTATAGGACAAGTTGGCAGGAAAGGAATATTGTTGCTTTCTTAATGGCTATTCTGACTATAACTAGATTACTACCGTATGAGAGGATCAAAACAATATTGGGACCAAGTGAGGAAAACTTATGTTTGTGGATGTAGGTGTTCTATTACCAAACCACTTTAAAAAGCCTTGTCTTCTTCCTTCTTTTCTTAATCTTCTTCCTGTTATCATTTTTATGCAAATTCTCAATCTCGCAGAGCATTCCATCGCCATCCTTCTCCAAGCTTTTCTTTCCTTGCATGTCTGTAAAGGTAAAACAAAATTAGAAGGGTGAAGTGAGGCTATTTCCTAAAACCGTGTCTATCAAGGTGTCAAATTAAAACTTGCAACACATGTTAACCTCAGCATAATTCATATATCATTTCTATGCCTATCATTCATACATATTATATTATCACTAGCTATATATAATATAATTTCTCTATCATAAGAAATTAATGGGTAAGGATTCATTTTAACGACTTTCGAACTCACCTTACAATGTTCTCAATGACGTCCTAACTTACAAATTCTTTGATCTATTTGTACTTTTTTATGAGTTTTTGACTAATCGATTACGATTCAAAGGACAACGTTGAGTTACTTTTAGGTTGTTTACTGCGCTTTACAATTAAGTTTCAAGATTATTGAGGGGACATATACATTGCCAACAAATAATATAAAATACATAAAAGTACAAGCATCCAACCATACAACGAAGAAAAATACAAGCAAAATCTCCTCAAAATTTGTGACCAAAATCACGAAAATCAATGGCTGGATTGGTTGTTGTTTGTTTGGAAAATAGTGAGTAGAAGAGTACTAAATTGACTAAAAATAGTAAATAATATAAAGGAGACAATAAACATATGAAACTAAGAATGAGAAAAAGAGTGATCCGAAGGGTAAAAAATAAAGTTCTATATCAATATATGCTGGTGGTATGATGGCGATAAAAAATTATTGAAAACCTCACTTATAAAAATATGATAGGTAGAAATTCAAATAGTGAAATATTTAATTTTAGCCATTCTGCCTTTTGCTTTTATCTTTCGGCTATTCGCCACAATTTCCACATTCGTATTAAAATATACCTGCAAAAAATTTCATGTTTATAATAGATGTACCATTTCTCTGTCTATCGTAGATACATGTTATATTATAGGTTTTTTTTTTTTTTTATAGATTTGACAAAATAAGTTTAGAAAATTAGGTTTATAGTCCAGACTTGTTACTTTTGCAAAAATTGCAAAAAACAAGCTCAACCACCTAATGCACCTAATACACTTGTAATACACTTAATACACTTGATACACTATTGATATACACTTGTGTTACACTTAATATACTTGACACACTATTGATATACAGTTGATACACTACTAATATACACTTGATACGCTACTAGTATGCGCCTGATACACTTGTTACACCGCTAATATACACTTAATGCACTTAATACATTATTGATAAACACTTGATACACTTAATATGCTATTGATGTACCATTGAAAATGACTATTTATTTAAGTGTTTTAAAAAATTCATAAAAGTGAGCTTTTTAAAAAATAATTTTTTAATCACTTTTTCCTCTAGTTATTCCAAACACACTCAAATTATTAAATTGGGTATACTAAACTGAGTGTTAGTAAACTTTAGGTTGAATCTATTGTATAATTGTACTTAAAAATGGAAAAAAAAAAAAACTACAAAAGGAATAAAAAATGTAACAAATATGAAAATTAAAGGAAATAATAACTCACATGGATGCAAACAAAAAATACAAAAAAAATATACAAATCCATAGAACAATACACAACTGATATACTTTAAATACATGGGTGTCTTAAAAGGGCAAAATTAAAATATGAAATACATGAAAATTTAAATTTAAAAATTTTACCATGTCTACAATTTTCTATAGGTTGAAGACACGCTCTAATTATACATTTTGGATTTTTTAACCATTCCAAATTTCGTTATATTATCACTAGTAATATAGTTTCTTTTTTATATGAATTTAGTGGGTAAGGATTCATTTTAATGGCTTTCAAATCGCTTTACAATGGTCTAAATTAGGCCTTAACTTTTGGAATCTTTGATCTATTTCTACTTTTTTATGAGTTTTCAACTAATCGATCACACTTCAAAGGCCAACGTAAATAAAGGCACTAAGGTTTGAAAGATAAATGAAAACAGCAAAAATAATGCTTCAAGAAATGGAAAGAACTAAAACTACAAGATATAAAGAAGAGGGCATATAATGAGACAAAACCTTATTAGAAAATGCAGTGACACAGTTTAATAAACTCAAAATAAATCCTAAAATGATAAAAAAACATTATTTAATGAACAAATACCATATGGAACGAAATATATCAACACAAATTATTTACATATTGGGTTTTGTTCCATTTGAAGGTACGGTAACAGTTTGGCGCTCAAATTCAAAAATACGGTTTCGATAGATCCTATCAATGTAATCTTTGGCCTTTCTATCAATACCAGGTTCAGCAACCCAATGATGAGGTTTGTCCTCATTGCTCGGACCTTGCTCGATCTCTGCATCTCATCTGGCCAAGAGCCGCTGTGGTCGCAGTGGCCTCCTTTTCGACCCTTCTAGATTTGAAAAGGCTAAAGATTGAAAAAGATGAGTGGGCTTTCTTTTGCCTGTTGTTGCCTCCCATGGCGTAGATGAAGAAATTAGATGGAAAAATGAATTTAGAACTGTAAGTGTTGGTTTAAAGAGAGGGATGATGAGGATGATTTTTTTATAGTGAAATAATTAAAAGGGAAAGACAAGTTTTGAGAAAGCAAAGAATCTTTGGATTCAAGCTATATGAAAGTGAAATCACTTTGAAAGCAACATATATGTTAGTGTACTGTAGGGTAATTATTCAAACACTTTTTATTTCCTCCATTGCTTTAACATACATGTTGACTAAAAGAATCCCTTGGCTAAGACTTCGAATAATTCCACCTCTCTTTTCCTTCCTTGAAATTAGCCATCCCCAATGAACAGAACTACGTAAATACCAAATATAATAGCATTATAATGTTCCAAATTTTTAATCTAACATGTTTAAATTTTTACATAGAAACTTATCATTTTTATTAAAATATACCACTTCAAATTTCACTTATTACACTTTTATTTTACAAGTTAAAATAGCAAATAACAAATTTGTTAAAGATGGTCGATCCGGTTGTGAGAATAATTATTAAATCTAATTTTATTTTACATATATGATGTCTTGAAAGGAAAGGTAGATTATTCGAAGAATAACAAGTTGAGAACAATGTCAATAACAACCGTACAAACAAGACACCCGAGAGAGGAAAAAGAAAGACGGCAACACACAAAGTTGTCAACCTAGTTCAGTGTAATCACACTTGCCTGAAAGAAAAGAGTTCCACTAGTAATAATTTGAGTTTATACAACAAACCTAGCTTATATAATAAACGACTAATACAAATATAAGCATATTACTAGTGAACCGATATAGGCTCCTCCTAAATCCAATGCTCTTTACGAATGAGTTAGCCAATGAGGCTCCCCCTTAATCGACTGCTATAGTGCACCAACTCTCACACTCTATTCATCGCAAAGTTAAATTACCATTCAATTTAGTATACACGTCAGAAGGTGATTAATATGTGTTGAAGGCGATCTTTCTGACTTTAGATGCGCACAACAACCTCAACTTCTAAAACAATCTCTACACCTTTTGGTTTTGCTCTTTTTCAGCTTTTTCACCACAACGTCTTCCACTCACCTCAAAACTGAAACTGACGGCTTACCCTAGAAAAAGCCAACCGTACAAATATAGCACCCTGTTTGGAAATGGATCCAAACAACATAAGGTAAGAAATCCAGACCAAACCAAGAAGGAAACAACTACAACCATACTCAATAAGGAAATAATACACAATAAATTATGTGCACAAGAAGTCAAAGACAACCAGAGAAACATCAAGATAAAAGAAAATATTGATAGCCAACACCACTATAACAAACTCCACCCTTGGCGGAAGATTTTCCTTTTTTAGAAACCATACATAGTCAGAGAAGCCAGCAGAAAACAAACGAAACCAGTTCCAACCCAGTAACCAAAACCCAAACACAACAACAACCAATCAGTCCCAAACTAGATCCATAGAAACACAAATGTCCAGACCGACCAACCACAACTCAAAACCAAAACAATTATACTCCCCCTTTTTCCCATAAAAAAAAAAATCTGAGATCAGATTAAGCCGGCCCCTGAGATGTAGAGGCACCAACGAAGGGAGGCACAGACTGACTGAGGAGATGAACAAGAGCATCAATTTCAGCCTCGCAATCTGTCAGATCACAAATCACCAAAGAAAGGACACGAGATTAAGAGGAGAGTACGCGAAGGATACATGTGCCAAGCTCAGTAGGGATGTGTAACCTGCCTTTAGGTACCTGAAGGTTTTCGAGCAAGGGAATATCAATAGCCGACGAATATTATGCACAATGTCAAGCAAATGAGATCCCAAGAACAACTTGTAGCTGATATTAAGAACTGATGGATTAGGACCAAGTCATTCATTAGGGTCGAGAATAGAGGGACATTGAGCAATCAAAATTCCAGACAGTAAACGGGGGAAGCAGACAGGAAACTTCATGGTAAAGGAATCCACATACCATAATAACTAGTTGAACACAAGCACACCAAAATTGAAGGTAGAACGAGTACCAATTTGATACAGTAAACTAGCCAAAGTAGGAGACACATCATGTCACACTCCCTCCCAGGCTATTCTACCCAACCCAAAAGGAGATGTGAGGATAGCATACATCACCCTTTTTGTGATGCATACCATCCACTAACACACTTGTCCTATACTGTTTACAACATACATAACACTCCTTAAAATATATCAACCATAACATATAGGACATTATATACATAAACGATAATTCAGAATACAACTCTTCCATAAAGCCATTATACAAAACCATGTTTCAACTCCCAGTAAATATACAACTAGGTCTACATGCCACCTATATAAGGTTTTACATACAAGCAACTTTGCAAAAAGGGACAATTTTCTGGAAACTCGAAGCTTAAGCAGGGCGAGTTGGAGTAGGCAATGCACCCGGAACGTCCTTGCTACTTGGGAGGAAAAGAAAACATGGAAAGCATGAGCTAAAAGCCCCGTGAGTAACTAATTTTGTAACACCATCTTTTGTTCGAAAACAGGCATGTTAAAATCGTTATAACACCATATACGTAAACGTGATTTAAATAATCATTTCTGTAAATTCATAATTTTCAACAACGTAATCAAATCAAATAAGTTCATGCCAAAATGATCCTACACGAAAATCAGTTAGTTCTCAAAACTTTCCTTTAGTCAGGGCGGAGCGAGACTCAACGCACCCCACGTCGAAAACATCTTTAGTTGAGGCGGAGTAAAACTCAACGCACTCAATGTCGATAACAACCTTAGTTGGGGTGGAGCAAGACTCAACACACCCAACTTCACAACCTCTATGTGCACATAGGAATATCGCAGGTTGCCCAAGTACCTTCTACGAGTCCTTCAGTACTGGGTCCCGGGGAAACTCACATGCCTTCTCATGTCCTTCAGCATTGAGCCTCCTCTAAAACATTTTAGAAACCAGTATTTTACATAAATAGTTCACATGAAAGTATTTTATGAAAAATCAGATATTTCACGATAAACAACATTTCACAACATGCCATTCAACATCTTATAGAAAACGGATAAAACATGCCTTGTGAACAATATCATCAAACATCATGCTTTTCAAGAAAACAGTTCATCTCAAAGCCATATCTCATAAGAAAAACCAAACTAAACATTTTCAATAAAATTTCGTTTTGAAAGAAAGAAAAATGTCATTCACAACTTGTCCTTAGGCCCTGAGCGGATTATATGCCTTTCCGAGCTCTTCTTGGCCTGTAAATACACATTCCTCATGTAACGCTTTCCTTAACCTTCCTTTACATGATCGTTAAATGTGAATACTTAAACTCTAATCATGATTCACTACCGAGACTCCCTTTCTTTTCTGAAATAAACATAATAAGCGAGATTCTATGTCACTAGCGAGATTACCAACAAGATTTCACCTTACTAGCGAGATTACTAACGAAATTACATAATAGATACACGGCACTAGCGACAACAGAATAAGCGAGACTAGCGAGATTACCTGAGGAGCGACATCGAGCGAGGGTCAGCGAGATTTGTGAGACAAAAACCTCCTTTGCACTACCAGCAAGATTCGTGTCGCTACTCACGCTCCAATTTCTCAGCGATACCCGCTTCCTAACGACACCCGATAGCAAAGTTTCCTCATTTTCGTTTTGTTCTCAATTCTGTCAATTCAAAGTCATATTTCAAGCCAGATTTAGAACTTCTTTCCTTCTACAAACTTGTAGAGAAATATGTTTTCAAGCTTAACTCAAACTTTCATGGCTTAACTCGTCCTGGTTCGTTAGATATTGCAAGTTTTCTCCGCGCTACTCCAGATTGCACAGAAATTTTGTATCAGTAACTTCTAGCTAAAAGTTTACATGTTTCTATTCCATTTCAACTCAGGCATCCTTCATAAAAGTTGTTCAAAATTGAGTTAACTTACTAACCTTAAAATTTCAGCCTAAAAAATTTAATCTCTTCAGCTCGATATTCACCAAACACCAAACCTGGTTCGAACTGTGCGACAGCAGATGAAGCTTCTATTTCAGCTTCAGTTTTACCATGAAACCGTCCAAAACCTTGCACGAATTTGCCCTAGAACTCTTCTTCAACCTCTCCACGATGTGCAGCTGAAAGATAGCATAGAAACAAGTTTGGAAATGAAGAGAAATAAGTCGGCAAAATTCTCCTTTCAATAAAATGCTATAACCGACTCTCCCATCCTTATCTTCTCTTCTTTCTTTTCTTTTTTCTTCTCTTTTCTTTTTTCTAATTTCCCTTTTTTTTTTTTTTTTTGTCTTCTTTCCCTTTTGGTTTCCTCTTCCTTCTTTCTTTCTTTCTTTCTTTTTTTTTTTTTTTTTGT
>QLSR01000292.1:416718-477830 GCA_031780015.1 Citrullus colocynthis
TTTTTTAAATTTACAATATGAGATTATTAATACTAATTCGCTTAAAGCTTTTGAACGTGCTTACAAATTAGGTGCTTACACATCAGATACATGAGTCGAGGGGCACCAATTAGCAATGCCAATCTTGTGAAGAACAACATATTTCACGCTAAGGGCAACAGTAGGTAATTGCCTAAACGAGGGTCAGGAAGACTTAGTACTACCAGTCAGCTCCACAACAAGATCTGTAGTGGAAGGATGAGGTTCTCTAAGAGATGAAGACTCATCACGACCTAAATAGGCATTGATAATGGTCGAAGAAATATGAAAATAGGTAGCCCGAATGTGAATTTTTGGAAGTTTGGACTGCTAGGATTGTTGAACTGAGAAGGCAAGTTCACAATCAATTCACGCATGAGTTGAGGATAGAAAGGACCCAGATTGATCAAAGTTCTCACAAGCTCGACATGATGAATTAACTCTATGATTTCTAAGCATGAAACAGTCTGGTTAGACAAAACCGTTTCATCGGTGATGCGACATTGCACAACATATTTCCACTTCTGAACATTCTCTTATGGAATGAAATTCCATCAATGGGAACAGATGGGACATTTGGGGGAATCTTTCTATGCTTTTCCTTGGTACGAAGTCGGGTAGAGACAACATCATTATCATCTTTAGAATTGGACAAGGAGATGTGTTCAGAATTGGAGGAACTAAAACGATGTGAGCTAGGACGACCAGATGGACCATTGTCTTTAGCTTGCAATCTTGGCAATCGCCTCTAAGGATTTCTTAATTGACCTATGGGGACACATCATCCATAGACTCTGAGGAGGCAGAGGATACAACCGTAGGCTCAAAAGCAATAAAAGAGGAAGTAGACTAAGGACGGTCAAAGTCGGGTGAGGATACATGAGCGAGTTTCCTCAATAGTAGTAGGGTCAACATTATGAACAGAGGGCTTCTCATTAATGGGAGAGTGCACAGCGAACATGATGACATTGACATTAGTACCAGCATCAGAGATAGATCTTTGTGGAACATCAGAATTAAGAGAGCTATTCGGTTGCACAACAGGGTATATATCATCAACCACTCCAAGAGTAGAACCAGCTATTTCAGACCCAGTAGGCAGATTCTCATCAATTAGGGGGGTAGACATAAAGACAAGAACAGAATCAGCAAAAACATTACGAACACAGTGATCAAGACACATTCTCAGACTCATGATTGTCCGACTTTACAAACACAGCTTCAACTAAGGAAGGATTTCTATCAACAGTAGGCACAATAGGAGAAGATACTTGAGTACAGGGATCAACCCAAGGAACCATAGCAAGGGGCATTACCTCAATAGGATTAGAGCAATGTAGCAGGTTCTCATCAGCCGTTGTTTTAATCGGATGATTCTCAGTAACCACTCTAGCACTTGTCCGGGCAGCAGTTCTCGGACACTTAAAGTAAAAAGATGACGGACCATGCATGCAAACCCCATAAATGTTAACCCTTGAAGGCAGAACATCAAAACTAACATCGCGTTTCTCATTAGCTTTCTGCTTAGTGCGTACCATATTTGGACTAGATGTATACATACCACTGTGAGTATTCACCATTTGAAGAACCAGACACTCTCCAAGAGGGTTGAGGGGCAAACAGTTTGGAAGAGAGTGAGCGACAAAATAGGGCACACTTCGGACGAGGAAAGATACGTGAAGAACTACCGTAGTCGTTGTAGAATTTTAAAAGCCTAAAAGGAAGGTAGCGCGTAATAAATTGCAATTAATTAAGGATAATTTGAAAGAGAAAATGGGCTAGAGCACATCGGCCCATTTAGTCAAACTTTCCTAGAGCTTCATTAATTGTTATAACTGTATTTTACAAAGCCCAAGAGCATCCTGGAGAGATTCAAATTGAAGGACATCCAATAGTTTTGTAAAGATGTTGCTATCCGTTTGTTTGTATGCACATGTTCTAGGGTTAATACCTTGGATTCAACCAACTCTCTGATAAAGTTATGTCTTGTGTCAATTTGCTTAGTTCTACTATGCTGAATAGGGTTCTTAGAAATACTAATTGACTCATGTTGTCACAATACAAGATCATGACATCCTGAGGAACATCATACTCCTAAGGCATCTGTTTCATCCAGAGGAGTTAAATGCAGCTGCTCCCAACTGCTATGTATCGGCCTTAGCAATAGATAAAGGGACACAATTTAGCTTCTTGCTAAACTAAGAAATCAAATTGTTCCCAAGAAAAAAATACTCACCTAAAGTTCTCTTCCTGTCCTCTGAGTTTCCGACCCAGTCAACATTGCAATACCTGACTAACATCCCATTTGTGTCAAAGGAATAGAATAGCCCATAATCACTCTTTCCATTGATATACTTCACTATATGCTTAACACTTGTCAAGTGACTTATCTTGGAACATGATTGATATTGAGCACACACACCTATAACATAGGCTATATCAGGACGACTCGCTGTTAGGTACAACAAACTGCCTATCATACTTCTGACAAACTTTCATCAACACTCTCAGCATCTATGTTTCTGCACAATTTTGTGTGAGTGGGAGCAAGAGTGCATTTAAGATTAATTTTTTCAAGCCCAAATTATGGCATACTTTTGTAGGATCGGTATGGCAACCCTAGAGGGGTTGAATAGAGTAAATTAAAATTAATTTAAACTTTTTACTAATGCGGGCCCAATTAAGCGAATTAATAAACTCTTTGCAAATAAGTAATTTAAACAATATTTTTTATGCAAACAAATTCACTTTGAATTAAACAAGAAATTAACAATCACACTTTAAAGCACACTGTTTAATTCTAATAAAAAGATTGGTAATGAATATAGAAATTTGAGAACAACCAATATGAGCAATTAATTTCAAGAATTAACAATTGCAATTAATTTCATGCAATAAAATATAGTAACAAAAATTAATTGCAAAAATAAATTAGGAGATGGATAGAGAAAATGACACCATGAATTTTATAATGGTTCAGCAAAACTGGCCTAGATCCACTTCCCAAGCTCCTCTTGGATACTTCACTAGAAGTCTTTGACTCTTTCCACGGCTTAGAGTCGAACCATTACAACATTCTTTTTTTGGGCACAAGAACAAACCTGATCCTTTCCACGTTTAAGGATCAAACCATTACAACAACTCTTTTTCTCGGGATCAAGAGCCAACCCATACAAAAATTTGGAAAAATAAAAAGCACACTTGAGGATTTACAAGTTTAAGCACTTCACAAATAAATCCTCACAATACAATATATCCCTCTCAAGAATAAGATCAAAAGAAGAAAATTGAAGTTTAGAGAGAGAGAAACAATGGTGGCTTGGTGAATTATGGAGGATTGAAAATAATAAGAGTTGTTATAAAATTTTGGAGAAGATGAAGTGTTTAAAAAGAAATGAAAGTGAGTGAATAAAAGTGGGTGAAAAGCAAATTAATCTGGACAATTAGTTCTTTGTAAAAGAAAATTGAATGGCGGAGATTTAAACTCAACTAGCCGTTAGACACAAGCATAATAATATTAAATTAATCTTTTTTTTTTAAAAAAAAGCAACTAGCCGCTAGACACAAACATGTATAATAATATTAAATTCATCTTATTTTTTAAATTCATTTTCTTTTTAAAATCATTTTCTTTTTAACATCAATCCAAAAATAAAAAATCCACCAATTGTCACTTCTCCATTGCTCCAAGTGGCACTTTTTAATTGGTCCACTTTGATTAAAAAAATCTGCCACGTCATCAACTCGGGATTTTCCCATTAAGCTTGTTTTGGTCATATCTTCTTCGTTTGAACTCCGATTTGAGTGATTCAAATTGTATTGGAACCGTTGTTCCAAACTCCACATAATAGACACTTCAAAATACTCAAATGGTTATTAAATAAAATCAAGTTTGTTATCATCAAAACACTAATTAATCAATCAATTAAAATTAATTAATTTGAGATTAAGGGCCAAAAAGCCAAAAACTTTTTCTTGAGAAATGAATATTCCGTTAGCCATTTGCTTCACTTGAAATTTGACAAAGTAAGTCAGTTCTTCCACCATACTGATCTCAAACTTAGCCTTCATTTGGTCAACAAACGGATTCACTAAGAATTGAGGAGAGCCACCCAAAACAATGTCATCAACATAGATTTGAGCAATTATGAAATTCTTGTCAGATCTCTTTATGAATTAAAGTTTTGTATGTTCCTCCTCTTGAATACCCTTTGTTAACTAGAAATTCACCAAGTTGTTCATACCAGGCACGAGGAGCTTGTTTGAGGCCATGGAGAGCCTTCTGAAGTTTGTATACATGTTGAGGACATGTGGGATCAGTGAACCCTTTAGGTTGTTCTACATACACCTCTTCATTGAGATACTCACTCAGAAAGGCACTTTTGACATCCATCTGATATAGTTTGAACTTTAATAGACAAGAGACTCCCAACAACAGTTGAATAGCCTCCAGTCTAGCCACTGGAGCAAAGGTCTCATCAAAGTCAATCCCTTCAATCTATGTATATCCTTGTGTCACTAGACGAGCTCTATTGCGAGTTACTATTCCATTCTCATCAGACTTATTTTGAAAAATTCATTTAGTACAAATGACGTTCACAGTGTCAAGACATGGAACCAATTTCCATACTTGATTTCTTTCAAACTGACCTAGTTTCTCTTGCATTACATTAACCCAAATTTCATCTTTCAGAGCTTCTTTAACGTTCTTGGGTTTAATAGGAGAGGTAAAACAAACATTACTTATCAATTCCAAATAATCAACATTGTCCTTTCGAGTGGTGATTCCAGTGTTCAAGTTACCTATTATGTTGCTTATAGGATGATCTCTTTGGATTCTTGAAAATGTCTTTGAGGGACCAATCTCATTTTCTTCTAGGTCAGACTCACTATTATCAGAATTTTCTTGGCAGTAATGATGTCATTACTTTTGTTAGCAACATTGGGATCATTTTGTGGAAATAATGGATGATCATCTTCCTCCTTATCAAGATCAACATGCGACAAAGAATCATCCACAACTACATTGATTGACTCCATAACTGAGCGAGTACGCTTGTTGAAAACCCGGAATGCTCTACTGTTGGAAGAATATCCCATAAATAATCCTTAACTGACTTGGAATCCCACTTCTTCCTATGCTCCCTGTCTGTAAGAATATAGCAAACACTTCCAAATATATGAAAGTACCTAATGTTAGGCTTCTTCCCTCTCCATAGTTCATAGTTGGTCTTTGATGTACCGGGTCTCAACGAGATCTAATTATGAATATGGCAGGCAGTATTTAAGGATTTAGCCCAAAAATGCAAGGGAACATTTTTGGCATGCAGCATAGCTCTAGCATTTCTTACAACGTACAATTCTTTCTTTCAACCTCTCCATTTTCTGAGGATTGATTGGTGAGGAGAGTTCATTAAAAATACCTTTTGAATAACATAACTCCTTGAACACGGAGTTCCCAAACCCTTTCCCATGATCACTTCATATTCATACAATCTGAAGATCTTGTTCACGTTGAAGTTGTTTACACAGTGTTTGACACACTTGAAAGGTGTCAAATTTGTCTCTAATGAATCAAACCCAGGTGTACTTGAAAAAAAAAAAAAATACCTCTTCCCTCCCAAGCTTTCCACTTGCATAGGATCCATCAAATCCATGTGAAGGAGTTCCAAAACACGCTCGGTGGAGCATTCTGACATTTTCCAGTGAGTGAATCCTATCTGTTTGCCTGCTTGACAATCACCACATACTCTATCAACTTGTCAAAATAGTGAAGGAATACCAAGAACAACTTTAACTGAAATAACCTTTCTATCTAATCGAAGACTCATATGGTTGAGTCTCTTATGTCAGAGGGAGGCTTCATCATTTCTAACCGATGACATACCAGAATTCTAAAGATAACAGTTGTCAGAGGATTTGGTTCTACACATGACATAGTAGTATTATCTTTGACAAAAACAATACATATCCCTTTTGAGAATTTAAAGAACAACCCCTGATCACACAGCTGACTAATTCTGATGAGGTTGGTTGTTGGGCCTTCTACAAGAATAACATCCTAAATCATAGGGAGACTTGGATACGTCAGTTGACCGTTGCCTAAAACTTTGCCTTTCACACCATCTTCAGAAGGTCACATGACTTGAACCATAAGACTGAAGATTAGTAACAAACGATCTCTCTCCAGTCATATGACGTGAATATCCACTATCAAAGTACCAATCCTCTCTAGTTGAGGATCAGAGGGAAGTGAACACAACCTGACATCTTGTTTCAGGGGAGGACTCAGTACGCTTGACTCTCCATTCAAGTTTGTTTTGCTTAACCTTTCCAACTGACTTAACATCATTCCAGCTTCTTCTTGAATACTTCCAATGACCATAAAAAATGACCTGAATAGACAGTTGATAGCAAAAAGGTCAGATTGTTGGGTTTTATGCCCTAAAACTCGTAGATTGTAAATGTAATTGTTTTGATCGTCATTAAATCATTAATAAAGAGTTATTGATGTGTTACTTCAATAAGTGTTATTGATTGTTTTTGTTTATTTTGTCTTAACAACCCTAAATCCAATAAACTAACATCCTAGGTTGTTTTATGAGTCTTGAACTGTATGTAGGGACATAGGAAGATCAGTATTTAAGATATAGGCTAAAGGGTCTATAGTATAGGGATAAGGCTGGGTACCTTATCCTAGTGACACTATGGATACGACCCACTTTGTATTTGATACAAACGCAATGATCTAACGCGTTCGTGTAAGTGACATGCGAGTGTGGGGGCATCTTATGCAAACTACCAGACCATGAAATAGTAATCACTAGATGTAACTCTGTTACTCTATTGACTAGTTAGGTTTATATTTCAATAGGATGACTTAGGCAACTTAGTTTTAATTTGAGTATATTATGAACTTCTGTCCACGAAGAATTATCCTTGGATTTGTATAGGTGAGAGTGGTCATTTGCCGACTCAATATGCTTACCATCTTGGGGACAAGACCGAGTGGGGAGCTGGGGACATAATTATACAAGATGAAATTCACTCATTCCCATCTTTATGGTAAGTAAATAAGTGTTCCCTTAAGTGGTGTCTCCAGGACTTGAACAAAGGGTCCTACCCTCTCATTGCCCGAGAGGGGTTTCTGTTTAATGGTTGGACCATAAACAGGTTGTTCATTAGAGGAGCACTGGTACTTAAGGATTTAGAAGTAACCTAGGAGTAAAATGGTAATTTTACCTAGCTGGTGTTACGAACACTTGTGAAGGACTAATTTGTTATTATTGGTCTATATCCATGGACACATAAATATTTCTACAATGAGAAGAGTGTAGTTGTGGGTCTTTAGTGGAATGTACCCACGGTTAATGAATATTGGCTAATGTAGTTAATGGGTTTAGCCAATTAATCTCATATCGTTGGAGCTTCTAATATGTAGGTTCATTAAGTCCCCTTCCTAGCTCGTAGAGAGTTATGAGGTATTTATGTCTTGAATGAAATTTGAAATATTCAAATTTACTTAGGGAAATAATATAATGTATGATGATACATTATAATATAAAGTTTATTTTGAACTTTATAATATAAATTTAATTTTGGATATGATACAAAATTATATTTTTATAAGAGAATTAAATATTTGAAGGAGTTCAAATAGTAATATGAATTAGATTCATATTAAAATTATAGGTTAAAATTAATGTGTAGTAGATGCACATTAAAATTATAGGTTATGAGAGAATAACAATTGAATATGATTCAAATGTAGGTTAAATTAAATATTAGATATTTAATTTTGACAATTAATTAATTAAAGAATTAATTTTCTTAATTTATTTTAATTAAATTTGATTTAATTAAATTAAATGAATTAAAACTATAGGTTATTGGGGAGATGTTCATTTAAATATGGTTTAAATGAAATAATTAATTAAATTAGCTTTTTTTTTAAATTAAATAAATAAATAAATTTAATAAATAACTAAAAAGCTAACTCCCACACGTGGGAGTTACGCTTTATGTGGTTTTCCTACGCCTTCTACTTTCTCTCCCTAAATATGCCTGCAAGAGAAAATGAAAAAAAAATGTTATTCTCTCAATCGTTTTTTTTTCTCTCTCTTGTGTTCTCTTTGTTTTTCCCAAAAAGATCAAGATCAAGGATCCACAATACTTACCTCATCCTTTAGAGAATAGGAGAGGTTCGTGGTGGTCATGTTCGGAGTCGACAATGAAAGTAAATTTCTATCCCTAATCCATGCTTAGCCCAGAAAGTTTTATGTAATTTTTTTTTTTTGGAATGTATTGGTATTTCAAAATCCCAATTATTTTGAATTTGGTTCTGTAATACTTTCGCTGTGTTAGGGATTTCAACCTTTTCAATTGGTATCAGAGCCACCTTGTAAAATTAATTTGGATTTTTGAAATTTACATTGGTTTTGGTGGGTTTCTGCATTATTGAATGTAGGTTTGCAGTTGAATGTTTATAGTAAAAATGACTATAGATGTACATTCTTTTTTATTTGATCAAATGTAAAGGCCCCTGGTTTTTTAGGCATTTTTTTTTTATTGTAAATTACTATTCTGTAATTCCAAATTTGAATTGGGGATGTTCCAAGAAGAAAAATGAGACCAAATTTACCCAAAACGGATGAATGGAGGCCAAGAATTCGTGCAAAGAAAGTATCTACATTGGTTTTGGTGGGTTTTTGCATTATTGAATCGGACGGTGGTGCACGAAGAAGAAGAAGGGCTAACATCAGCAGGCGTGGCTCGGCTCAATTGGCGGCTCAGTAAGGTTCAACTCCGGTTCACGCGGTTGGCGCCGGTTCATGTGGTTCGGCTTCGGATCACACGGTTCGCCTCCGGTTCACACGGTTTGGCTCCAGTTCACGCAGTTCGCCTCCGGTTCAGGCATTTTGGCTCTGATTTAGCTGCTGTTTGGATCGGTTCAACTGGTTCTAATCCTGTTCATGGCATTTTTTGCTTGGTTCATGGTTTTGGGGCCCGGTTCGAAGCGATTCGAGGGTTTTTGGTCTGGTTTTGGAGTGGTAGAAGCAGTTTTAGGATATTTTTAGCATAAATTAATATAATTTATTGCTTTATTTTATCTTAGGGGCCAATTTTATTGGTTCAATTGCTATTTAAATGCTTTATGGTTGTCATTTAGTGATAACCCACCATAGGTTAAGCATGTTCATGCATTTTAGTATATTATAAATGTTATAATATATTGTTTTAATGCATGATAATAATTTCATGAGTTATTTAATGTATGTTGATATATTAAATATATGAAATTGGAAAAGCATGATGTATAACATTAATTAAATAAATATAAATAATTATATTTATTAATGTTTTGTTACTATAAGATTGCTTTTCATAATGTATTTAATATAAGTGTTATATTTTAAATGAAAATCAATTTACACTGAGCATGATACATCCATAGATTAATATAATTGTGTCATGAAATACATGTAATATGGTTGGTTAATTAATTAGAATTTGATTGTTAATTAATTAAACCATAGAAAGCATGTTATAGGGCTAATCATTAAAATTTATAATAGTTATAAAATTTATGATAAGTAACCGTCAACCTATAATTAAGAATTGCATGCAAACATAAGATCTTAGGAAATTGGTTTTAAATTGTTAAAATAATTTAGACCTGAGATCATACTAATTCTAAAATAGTTTGAAAATATGACTAAGCAAGACAAATAGGACTTTAGGTTATAAGGAAACTCTACCACTTCAGTTCTGTCAAGATTCGGGGTATTTAAGTTGACGGTTTACAGAACACCTCCTAACTGGAACTGAATTGAAACCTGATTTGAATTAACCCAAGGCCTATTAGTACGCATTGTCACTAGGTTAATTAAATGATTTAATTCACTTAGAACATTAGTGTAAAGACATTTTATGAGAGTTATATTAGGCATAGACTTAGATAGATTGACTTAGGCAGATTTATCTAAGTTAAATAACCCTAAAATATGGTAGGACATTTTAGTGGGAGAAAAATTAGAAAACGAGATGTTTATATCAAGTTTTGCTCCTACGTCTCTGATTATTCACATTGTGAGATCCATACTCGGCTTAGTGTCACCTTGGGAGCGACCTCCCTTCAGAAAGTGTTTCTATGGTTCAATAAAAAGGTAAATGGGAAAATGTCTATAGTAAGTGGGAGCGGGACGCGTGTCAACGTATCCTTTGGTCTCCAACCCTAGGTCGCACCGTAAGATTCTTATGATCCGCCTGCCTGTCGTCCTAGAGCGACCATCCCTTTGGAGGGCCTAATCATAGGTTTCGAAACACCGCGAACTCCTGAAAAGGATAGGTTCACTTAAGTTAATTACCAACAATTGTCTTTCCTAACGGTAGCTTCTTGGTACGTACCTCTGGGATCTGAAAGTGGGAGGGTTACACTTACGAGAATGAGTTAAAAGTTAACAAATCCTTAACTAAACCATGCTGGCTAATGTCTATAGGAATATGAGTTATTCTGGCATTAGAATTAGCTGAGAATTGTCTCATTTCAAAGGAGGAGTGGCTAATCATCCTTCAATGGCTATTGCTCTAAACCTCTGAAGCATCGTTGCAAAAACTAAATCAATAATTTATTAGGATTTTTTTATTGCTTGTTTTTGTTGAATTGATTGGATTACTTGCAATTTTGTTTGCTTGTGTAATGGGTTAAGGCAAAGATAACTAAAACAGTTAATTGTTTATAATTTCAGCATGTCTTCCTCAATCGTCGCACTACTTGAAAATGAAAAACTAATCGGTGAAAACTACGCAACGTGAAAATCTAACCTGAATACAATTTTGGTTATGGATGATCTACGGTTTGTCTTAACGAAGAAGTGTCCTCCTATCCCCGCTCGTAATGCATCCCAATCTGTTAGGGATGTACATGACTGTTGGACAAAGGCCAATGAAAAGGCCCGAGTCTATGTCTTGGCGAGTTTGTCTCACGTACTCAAAAAGAAACATGAGGCCATGATGAATGCACGATAGACCATGGAGTCCCTCTAGGAAATGTTTGGACAACTGTCCTCATAGATTTGGCACAAGGCCTTGAAGAAAAACTTGTTGTGCTGTTTAACGTGCTTAATATTAAGAAATATTATCTATCAAGTCTTCCTATTCTTAACCCAAGTATAAGCAAAGAAATATGTTTACTCGGTGAGTCTGAGGTCAAACACAGGGACTATGCTGATTCTAAAATTTGTTAGATTAATTGAGTTGGAGTAATAACCAAAAATATTTAATGAAGGATGTGTCTAACTAAAGAAAGCAATAAAATGTACACTAGATTAAAAAATGGCAGATGGTAAGGGATGCGACACAGCAAGTTCAACTAAGTGGTTTAAATGAATGGATAAAAACAGAGTTTTGGTTGGTTAGCTTCTAACATCAAAAATGCATAGTGAAAATCTATTTATACTTGCAACTCTTCTCTCGGTTGTCAGCCGCTATGCGTTATATGTCTATAACGCATAGGAGAATATTAAGTGCTAATGTTATTTCTATGTCTAGGTAACACTTCTTAGCCTTGTCAATTGAGTTCCACAATTATTTACCCTCTTGAGCAGTCTAATTGTTACTACTTATATTGATTAGCTAGATGGACATAAGCATCAGATTAAGATTACAATTGATAAGATGAAATAGTTACACTATGGTTCTTATTTAGACGCTAACGCAACCCGTGACCCTTGTAAGATTAGCTACTCATGGATTCAAAGTAATAAACGGAAACTGCAGAGAAATGGATAGACATGGAAGAATTGTAGATTAATGAACGAAATACAATCTTAAACAGTTCAATGTCTCGATAACAGATCTAAAATCAAAGCTAGAAAAAGATAGAATGCAGGAAGGCATTTCAATGTCTTGAGTCGCCAGAATGGAAGCGTGAGATCTGTTGTGAAGTGGTTAGGCGGATGGAAGACTCTTCTCTCTCGAGGTATTCGTTTCCGGTTATCGTTTGGAAGGGATTCTGCTGTCACTTAGGAATTCTTCTGAGAATCAACAACCTTTTTTCAGCTTGCAGGTCTCCACCACTTTAGCTGCAGATCATGCAAGTCAATCTTCCGGCAATCTGTGAACATTCTGAGATGATTTTTCGCTGCCTTGCGGTTCACATGTAAGACGCATCTTGAGGTTCTCTGCATTACTATACTAAAGCATGCGTTTTAGGCTCATAAACATATCAAAACAATTATCTTCATCAATTTACAAGAGTAAAACCCATAAAGAGATTTATCAATAGAAATTAACTAATACTACCCAATAATTCTCTATTAAACTCTATTTGTCTAAGATAAAGGCAATAATAACTTGTATTTCTACAAGTTATCAGAACCTCCAAACTTAGAGAAATGCTTGTCCTCAAGCATAATTTCTATTTAAGAAATATTAATCAACCCAAAAGAAAATTTCAACGCATTGACTAGTCTCTCAGAATGCTATGCTTAATCAACTACCCGTTAGTTACATTACTTTTCTACTTCTACATTCTTTTCTTCGAAATGGGTCTAGTTTGCATGCAACAAGCTTTCTTTTCAATCGTCTTTACTCATTGTTCACAAAATTTTTGTTTCTTCTTTCAACTAGGAGTCTGAAAAATGAAGATATAAAGTTCCTTTTTCTTTCATTTGTTTTATTGTTTATAAGTTAAGTAACCATGCGTCGAGTAGGATTACCCACCTTCGTTTTGACATACCAACGATGAGGTGCATGGAGGCAGCCAACTACGAGCAAGTGCCTTTCTCGACTAAAAACTCTTATCTAAGTTCGGTTTTCTCACTAGACATTGGAGTTTGTTATTTTATTTTGTCTATGCGTTGCTAATTACAATTACCCATCTTCGTTTTGACATACCAACTATGGCGTGCATGAAGGCAGCCAACTACGAGCAGGTGTTGTTCTCAGCTAAACTCTTAACAAGATGAATGTATTTATCTTGCCAGCGGAGTTTTGCGTTTCATGAATTTTTTTTTATAATATAGAAATGTTTTTTTTTTTTTTTTTTAATATAGAAATGATTGAAATCAATTCTTCATATTTTAATCTTTGACAGTTCAAACCTCTTCCACCCCCAAACTTGAGAGTAGTAAGGTCCTCATTGCTTAAATTGTAAACAAAGATTATGTTGAAAATTTTCGTAAAAGAGGTTTGAATTGACAGCTTGCATGAATGCAAAGTAGGTTTACGTTTCTAAGGAATAGTATGCAGACGCATTGAAAGTAATCTAACTTAAGAGTGTACAAACAGTGTAAGCATGATTATCATCATAGTGACTAACTTTTCAACGCAAAGATAAAAGTTTGGAATAATTAAATGTACTCAGAATGAATTTACAACACGGGGAAACACAAAGAGGTAATTAGAAATTCAATGCAGTGAAGAAATTGTTATTCTATTAATCGCATGTTCCACAACGCATACTTTTGGAGAAGATATTATAATGAAAATTACAAGGTACATTAACGCATAATATTAAGGCATGACTGGTGAACGCAGCGTTCTCAGTTCAATTATGCGTTGGACGTAGGCATGAATGGCAGAGTATGCAGTGAAATCAAATAATTTGCATGGAAGCTCGACGCAAATTTCATGCTTATTTAATTTACACTACTCCTAAAACGAAATTCATAATCACAAAAATCTATAATAAAACGCAATAAAATAAAGCAAGGGTAAAAAGAAAGCGTCCTTGGAAAGATGAGCATTCAGTAATGTAGGACCTTTTGACGCAAGCTCAGTCATTACACTTGCGTAGGTCAATGGAGATTTTGTCGATTTTAAGCTCTCCAATGTGGTAGGGTCCATTGACCTTGAAGGAGGTGGTTCCGTCTTCATTTGTTAGCTTGACAGCACCATGCGGAAACACTTCCTTGATTATGAATGGTCCAGACCAGTGAGACTTCAGCTTACCTGGCAATAAATGCAACCTTGAGTTAAATAATAGGACGTTCTGGCCGACGTATAGCATTTTCTTACTAATATTTTTGTCGTGCCATTTATTGGTCTTTTCTTTATACAGCTTTGCGTTTTCGTAAGCTAAATGTCTCAACACCATGAGTTCGTTTAATTGAAGCTTTCTTGCTTTGCCAATTGCGTCCTGGTCTAGATTGAGCTTCTTCATAGCCCACATGGCCTTGTGTTCCATCTCAAGCGGGAGATGACACGCTTTCCTAAACACCAACACATAGGATGACATGCCTATGGGTGTTTCAAATGTCGTTCTGTATGCCCAGAGAGCTTCATCTAATCTCTCCGTCCAATCTTTCCTTGATGTGCTCACGACTTTTTCAAGTATGGACTTAATCTCCCGATTTGTTATTTCAGCTTGGCCATTTGTCTATGGGTGTAGGCAGTTGCTACCCTGTACGAGACATTAAATTTTGTCAATAAGTTAGTGATTATGCGATTTATAAAATGTGTACCTTCATCACCAATTATCGCCCTTGGTGACCTAAATCGAGAAAAGATTTGTCTCTTTAAGAACTTGGACACCGTGTTCGCGTCGTTCTTCACACAGGCCGCTGCTTCTACCCATTTTAATATTGAGTCGACTGCTACTAGGATATCTTGATTACCGAAAGAAGGAGGGAATGGTCCCATAAAATCGATTTCCCATACGTCAAACAACTCACTCAACTTTCAGGATTGAGTTCAGAGGCATCTCATTTCGGTTGGAAATATTGCCTATTCTCTGACAACGATCGCAAAGCTACCGCATAACCCTTGCATTTTTTAATAATGTGGGCCAGAAATACTCATTTTCCAACACCTTCACAACTGTTCTCTGTCCCTCGAAGTGTACTCCGTAAGGTGCTTCATGACAACTCCTCAAAATGCTATGCGTTTCATATTCTGGAACGCATCGATGCAAGATGTGGTCCGGGCCAAGTCTGTATAGATATGTCTCATCTTAGTAGTAGAACTTACTTTCGTGTCAGAGCCTCTTCCTTTGTTGAGTGTTGAAATCTTCAGGCCATTGGTTGCAAGCCAAGTAATTCACTATGTCTGCATACCACAGTTCCTGACACTCTGCATTCATGATGTGCTTGTCTGGGAATCGTTCCTCTATATCACTCCAACTTTCCTGGACCTCTTTATTTTCCAACCGAGATAGGTGGTCCGCAACCTGATTCTTGGTTCCCTTTCTATCTTTGATCTCCAAATCAAATTCTTGTAATAACAGGATCCATCGGATGAGTCTAGGCTTTGCATCCTTTTTCGCCATCAAATACTTGATCGCAAAGTGATCAGTATAGATGGTCACCTTTGACCCTACCAAATATGCCCTAAATTTGTCTATTGGAAAGACTATGGCTAGCATTTTCTTCTCAGTAGTAGTGTAGTTCTCCTGAGAAGTGTTTAATGTTTTACTGGCATAAAAGATGGGGTGCATTATTTTCTCTTTTCTTTGCCCCAGTACTGCTCCCACTGCATGGTTGCTAGTGTCACACATTAGTTCGAATGGGAGAGACCAGTCTGGTGCAACTAAAATTGGTGCTGAAATTAGGGTCTGCCTTAAAGACTCAAACGCATGTAGACATTCGTTATCAAAGTTGAACTCCCTATTGGCTTCTAGTAGCGCGCTCAGTGGTTTTTCGACATGCGAAAATCCTTTGATGAATCTTCTATAAAAGCCCGCATGGCCCAGGAAACTTTGCAAAGTTTTTACTTTTGTGGGGGCTGGCAGTTTGGCTATCGCATCTATTTTTGCTTGATCAACTTCCAGTCCAACCTTAGAAATCTTAAGTCCCAACACAATACCTTCAGTGACCAGGAAGTGGCACTTCTCCCAGTTGAGGACTAGGTTTGTGTCTTCGCATCTCTTTAATACTCGTTCCAGGTTAGCCAAGCATTCATCGTATGATTCCCCAAATACTGAGAAGTCATCCATAAACACATCTACTGAATGTTCCATATATTAGGAAAATATTGCCATCATGCACCTTTGGAACGTTCCTGGTGCATTACATAGCCCGAATGGCATGCGTCTGAACGCAAAGGTACCATATGGACACGTGAACATTGTCTTCTTTTGATCTTCCGGAGCTATCATGATCTGGTTATAGTTGGAATACCCGTCAAGGAAGCAGAAGAATTCATTTCCTGCTAGCCTATCTAGCATCTGGTCGATGAATGGCAATGAGAAGTGATCTTTCTTTGTTGCCGCATTCAGTTGCAGTAGTCCATACAGATGCCCCAACCAGTGACCGTTCATGTTGGTATCAACTTATTTTTACTGTTTGTGATCACTGTCATCCCCCCTTTCTTAGGGACACACTGAACTGGGCTCACCCAGCTGCTATCAGAGATTGGATAAATGACTTCTATGTCGAGCCATTTGATGATTTATTTCTTTACAACCTCTTTCATTGCTGGGTTGAGCCTGCGCTGCCTTTCTACTAAGCCTTCTTTACCCTCTTCCAACCGTGCAGTATGAAGGGCTTATTCCTCTAATATTCGATAGGGTCCATCCAATGGCTTTGATATGATTTTTCAATACCTGCAGCAAAGGCTTTTCACGGTCTGTAGTCAACGCAGAGAATATGATGACCGGTAACTTGCTCTCTTCTCCCAAATATGCATACTTAAGATGCGTCGGCAGTGTTTTTAGCTCAAGGGCTGGATGCTCTTCTAGGGATGGCTTTGTCTTCTCCGTGGATCGGTTGCTCAAATCTAGGCGTTTAAAACTTGCGTTGGAGATTACACCGATTTCCTCCTCTTTTCCATCTTCCATTTCATCCAGAATTGCTTCATCCTCTAACAATGCGTCTGTGATGCTTGCCTTTTCTTCAGTTACATCTTTAATCATCTGACCAAATTGAAAATCATCAGGATATTTCAACGCATTAAAGACATTAAACTTTACCTGCTGGTCCTCCACACGGATTGTTAGTTCCCCTTCCTAGACGTCAATCAAGGCACGTCCAGTAACTAAGAAAGGTCTTCCTAAGATGATGGGCACCTCTCTGTCAGCTGCATAATCCAGGATTATAAAGTTAGCTGGGAAGATGAATTTGTCCACCTTCACAAGAACATCCTAGATTTTGCCCTCAAGATGCTTGATGGGGCGATCAGCAAGTTGAAGTGTGACTGTGGTGGGCCGTGCTTCCCATATACCCAACTTCTTGAATATAAACAGGGGCATTAAGTTTATGCTGGCTCCTAAGTCGCATAATGCCTGACCTACGTCCATTCTCCCTATAGAGCATGACAATGTAAAACTTCCTGGATCTTTCATTTTAGCAGGTATATTGCTTTTGAACAATGCACTGCATTTCTGCATTAACGCTACTGTCTCAAACTCTTCGAGCCTTCTCTTCTTGGATAGTATGTCTTTCAGAAATTTGACATAACTTGGCATTTGTTCTAGGGCTTCCACCGACGGAATGTTGATGTGAAGTTGTTTGAGAACGTCCAGGAATTTTCTAAATTGGCCCTCATCATTTTTCTTCTTTAATCGTCGAGGGAAAGGTGGATGCATGAAAGGGTTAGTATCTTGATATATCGACACAGGTTCTGGCTGCGTTGCTTTTTCTCTCCTCTCTCTATTCTCCCGTTCTTGAGAAGTTGTGTTGGTTGATGATGGCTTCAGATCATTAGTTGGTGTTGTTGAAGTTGGTTGTGAGTGATGTGAGGCTGCAGGTTTCCTTGCGTCCTCTGGTCTTGTGTTACAGTGGGAAGAATTTTCCCATTTCTCAATGTCACAGCTTGACATCGTTCTTTACCGTTATCTCGTGGGGCTTCGGTATTACTTGGCAATGCTCCTTGGGGTCTGTTTTTGAGCTCACCTACAATTTGTCCCATTTGAACTTCTAAATTGCGAATTGCAGTGGCTTGACTTTGGAGCATCGCATCATTCTTACTGATATATTCTCGTAGTAGAGCTTCCATGGATGATAATGATGTGTTCGCTGACTGGTTTCTTTGTGGCTGATGCTCTTGAATACCTTGGTTGTAAACAGGAGGGTTGCCTCTCTGCGGCTACTGCTCAGTTCCCTGCGTCTGTTGTTGGTTTCCTCCCCATCCAAAGTTAGGGTGGTTCCTCCAACCCGAATTATACATTTTAGCGTACAGGTTTTTCTGAACATAGCAAACGGACTGTAGGTTATAAGGACACATATTATACTGGTGTCCCTCATCACATTCCACACAACTTACAGATGCGTCGAATTCACCGCATTCATTGCGTCCATCACAACAACTGATCCACCTTGGTTGTTCAATGCTATTGTCTTCAGCAAAGATGTCATAGTGGCGATTTGAGCTGAAAGATTAATGCAGCATCAGTTTCAAGCATACCAGCTTGTGTTCGTCTCTTGTCAATGGATCAGGATCCATACCCATTATCTACCCATTCATTAGTATTCCTCGAAATTCTGTCAAGAATATCCTTGTCTTGTGTATAAGTCTTGTCCATTAATCCTCCTGCCGCGGAGGCGTCAGCCACTGATTGTGATGTTTTGTTTAATCCTCCATAGAAGATCTCCATCTGCACACACTCAGGAATGCCATTGTGCGGACAATTCCTTATCAGCCGCTTTAATCGGGTCCAAGCCTCACTGAGGGTCTTCGAGTCCTTTTGCTCGAAGGTGACAATGTCTCGTCGCCTCTTTGCATTCACCGTTGGAGGCAAATATTTATGCATAAATTTTTCAACCATTTGCGCCCAAGTTGTAATCTCACCAAGTTCAAATAAATATGCCCATTGTCTTGCCTCATCTTTGAGAGAGAATGGAAATAGCATCAGCTTGATGCTGTCCTGCAGTACTCCAGCCATGGAGAATGTGCTACATATCTCCAAGAAGCTTTTCAAATGTGCATACGGGTCTTCACCCATTGCACCCCCAAACTACCCTGCGGCTTGTAACATTTGCAACATCACTGGCTTCATTTCAAACCTTCCATTACCCTCAAAGGTTGGTTGTAAAATTCCTGGTGCGAAATTATACAGGTTTGGCGATGCATACTCCCTCATTGGGCGATTTCTATCATGCGCCAAAAGAATTGGGTTTATTTCTTGGTCTGCATGCTCTTGCACATCTGCGTTTTGCCTAACCCCACCTTGAGGAACTTGAGGTTGATTATGTTGTGCGTCCATATTTCCTTCTATAGCTCAGTTGGTCCTTCTTCGTCTATTCTATTTTGTCCTTCTTCTGAAGGTCCTCTCAATCTCTAGGTCAATATCAAGTGTTGGGCTGCTCCCGTCACTCATATACTGTTGGAAGCTTCTGACATAAGAGAAACTTGCTATACTCCTTCGACTGAGGAATTCCTACAACAAAAATAATCCAAGAAAATAGATCAATACAAAAATCCCCGGCAACGGCGCCAAAAACTTGTTGTGTTGTTTAACGTGCTTAATACTAAGAAATATTATCTATCAAGTCTTCCTATTCTTAACCCAAGTATAAGCAAAGAAATAGGTTTACTTGGTGAGTCCGAGGTTGAACACAAGGACTATGCTAATTCTAAAATTTTTTAGATTAATTGAATTGTAGTAATAATAGAAAATATTTAATGAAGGATGCGTCTAACTAAAGAAAGCAATAACATGTACACTAGATTAAAAAATGGTAGATGGTAAGGGATGCTACACAGCAAGTTCAACTAAGTGATTAAATGAATGGATAAAAACAGGGTTCGGGTTGGTTAGCTTCTAACATTAGAAACGCATAGTGAAAATCTATTCATACTTGCAACTTTTCTCTCGGTTGTCAGCCACTATGCATTATATGTCTATAACGCATAGGAGAATATTAAGTGATTCCTATGTCTAGATAAAACTTCTTAGCCTTGTCAATTGAGTTCCACAATTATTTACCCTCTCGAGCAGTCTAATTGTTATTACTTATATCGATTAGCTAGATGGACATAAGCATCAAATTAAGATTACAATTGACAAGATAAAATAGTTACACTATGGTTCTTTTTTAGATGGTAACGCAACCCGTGATCCTTGAAAGATTATCTACTCATGGATTCAAAGTAATAAGTGGAAAGTGTAAAAAAATTGATAGACATGGAAGAATCGTAGATTAATGAACGAAATACAATCTTAGATAGTTCAATGTCTTGATAACAAATCTAAAATTAAAGCTAGAAAAAGATAAAGAATCATCTCAAGTATTCATGTTTCCGTCCTTGGAAAAGTTACATTTCGAAAATATTGAAACAATTGCTAAATATAAATATAAATATATCATAGATTTAATATCATAATATAGGAACAATTAATATTTGAAAACACTACTTTTTCACATATAGATTTTTAATTATTTTTCCATCAGTAGGACCAAACAAAAATTTGAAAATTAAGACACTTGTTTAATAACAATTTCGTTAGCTTTCTGTTTTTGAAATTTATGTTTGTTTCTTCTTGATTTCTCTATTGTTGTTTTCATCAATCTTAAAGAAACATTTGTGTTCTTAGTCAAATTCTATTTTTTTTTTAGTTTTCAAAACATGATTTTTGTTTTAAAAACATGAGTAGAAACTAGGTAAAAGAAAAAAAAAGTTTTGGTAAAAGTAGTGTTTATAAGTTTAATTTTAAAAACCATAAACTAAAAACAAGATGATCATCAAATAGAGTAAAAAAAAATTAAGCCCAATTCGATAACCATTTATGATTTTTTGGTTTTGGTTTTGGTTTTTGAAAATTTAGTGTATAAACACTACTTTCATCCATAAAATGTTAATGTTTTGTTATTTCACTGTCTATTAACATTTTAAAAAATCAAGCCAAATTTTGATAACTAAAAAAAGTAGTTTCAAAAACTCATTTTTTGTTTTTAAAATTTGACAAGGAATTCACATGTGTTTCTTTAGGAATGGTGAAAAATATAATAGAGAAATTGAGATGAAACAAAACATAATTAGCTTCAAAAATAGAAAATTAAAAACGAATTCGCTGTCACACGAGACCGTGATTTTCAAAAACTTGCTTTTGTCTTTATAATTTGATTAGAAATCCAAACATTAATTTCTCTAAGATAAGTGAAAACCATAATAGAGACATTGAGAGCGAACAAGTATAGTTTAAAAATCATAAAATTAAAAAACAAAATCGTTAACAAACAAGTCCTTACATTTATGTTTAATTGATATTTGAATTTTAGAGAAGGATGGTTGAATGGGGTATAGATGGCTAGTATTTAGTTTTTGGTCTATTTTTTGTTTTCTTCCTCGTGTTTAGGATTTTGCTTTTAAGATGATAATTAGTATCAGTTATTGATTAAACAACACTCAAATCAAAATGGTGTGGGTAGTTAGGTTACACAACTAGTTATTGAAGAATATTTGGATTAGATTTAAACTTGAAGTCATTAGTTTGGTCAGAGATTAAAGCAGAAAAATGGTTGAATCCTAGCTAACAAATTTATATGTATCATTTGTAGTAGATTGAGTTTTTATTAATCCTTGCCAATAAGATATAAGGGCTAAAATAAGGTTACAATTAGTTAAAATGAAACAATATTTGATGGTAAGGGGCCCGTTTTGCAATTACAAGTATATATAATATATATAAAGACAATATTGAAATTAATGTTTTCAAAAAAAAAAAAAGAAAGGAAAATATATGTATTTAAAGAAACTTCGCTAAGAAAAGAAAAGGATCATTTTAACTTATATAAGAAAGCAGGAAGGCGTTTCAATGTTTTAAGTCGCCGAAATGGAAGCGTGAGATTTGTTGTGAAGTGGTCAGGCAGATGGAAGACTCTTCTCTCTCGAGCTATTCGTCTCGGTTATCGTCTGGAATGGATTCTGCTGTCACTTAGGAATTCTTCCGAGAATCAACAATCTTTTTTCAGCTTGCAGGTCTGCCCTTTTATAGAAGCTACATTAGTAATCAGCAGCAAATCTGCGTGATTGGAGGCACAATTGATGTTTTGCATCTATCTCGCCTAATTGCATAATTCTCGGTTCAATTTAGATCCACCACTTTAGCCGCAGATCATGCAAGTCAATCTTCCTACAATCTCTCAAGATTCTGACCTGATTTTTCACTTCCTTGCGTTTCACATGTAAAATGCTTCTTGAGATTCTCTGCGTTTCTGCACTAAAGCATGCGTTTTAGGCTCATAAACATATCAAAACAATTATCTTCATGAAGTTACAAGAGTAGAATGTATAGAGAGATTTATCAATAGAAATTAACTAATACTACCACATAATTCTCTACTAAACTCTATTTTTCTAAGATAAAGGCAATAATAACTTGTATTTCTACAAGTTATCAAGAATGACGGTGGAACCATGCGATAAAAATAGAGTTAACACAGGAGCTAGTTGTTACTTAAGCATATCTAAGTATATTTACATACCTACAAACTTTGGGTTTGAGAATCCATCTCTCGATGTTTTGACGCCACATTAATCTTATCTCTAAGACGCATGGTAAGTTTGTGTTGGCAAAAGATGAACTACATCTCTGAACCTCATCTAGTCTTGAAAAATGCTAAAGATTAACCATATTCTCTCTCAAGCTAGACAGTCGTGCTTGTTAAATTTGTTTGTTAGACAAAACTATGCATGCTAATGATATACATTAATCAAGATGTAATATACTTAATATTGCTTAAGAAAAACTAGCTTCTAACATCTAACTCATTTAACATTCAAGCAACATGGTGTAAAGTATTTAATATGGAAATAAATGGAAGATAATCGTCAATCGAACTTATATTAAGAAAATAAACCATTCTCCTGAATGTCATTAACAAAGCATAAGTAAGGAGGGAAATGAAGATAGAACAGAAATGGAAGACGTCAAGCCGCCACTGGCAATGTCTTGCTTCATGGAGGCTTGAGATGGTTGCTATCTGATACATAAATGACATAGGGTGAAGGTTCTCACTCACTGGGAGATGACTCTGAAAATTCTCAGAATCCTTCTCTCTGAAGAGCTTGAAATGGAGGTTGGTTATGGTGAGGGAGAATATGTGCAGAGCTTTCGCCTCTTGAACTCGTTTCTCTCCTTCTTTTGAATGGAGAAGCTTTGGGCTATTTATAGGCGTCGAAAAGGTGAACTCATGATGACCTGACACCTTTGCATTAAATTCCATACCCTGCTGCCAGACTTTTCACATCATCAGCCCGTTGGTTTTGCCATGATCTGATAATGTGTAATCCTTTTACACATTGATATGACAGCTATTGCCCAGGCGTCTGTATCTACTTTTTCTTCTCAACGCTTGGTCTTAACGCCTGGGTTTCCACTTCTTTTGTTCTCGCAATAGCTTCCTCTCTAGTACTTGGGTTATTTGTGCTTCTTTTCTACTTAATCCTGCGTTAAGGACAGAAAAGTTCATATTTTTTCATGTATATTCTTTTATAAACGGTGTCAACGCATGGTAGTACTTTTTACACAATTCAACTGCCAAAATCATGCGTTTAGCCCTAAAGTTACTCTAATTATTTAAAATAGTGACTATAATAACTTTTATTTCTACAAGTTATCAAAGATCTAAAAAAAAAAACAGGAAAGGGGAAATTTCTCGCTGCTGGGAAAAACAAGGGTAAAACCAAGGTGGCTGACAAGGGCAAGTGCATCCATTGCAATGTGGATGGTCATTGGAAATGCAATTGCCCTAAGTACCTTGCAGAGAAGAAGAAGGAAAAGGAAGGTAAATATGATTTACTTGTTTTAGAAACTTGTTTAGTGGACAATTACTATAATGCCTTGATACTTGATTAGGGTGCCACTATGATAACTTGTAGAAATACAAGTTATTATTGTCTTTCTCTTAGACAATAGAGTTTAAATGGAGAATCATGCGGTAGTTTGGGTTAAATTCCATTAATAAATCTCCCTATGCATTTTACTCTTGTGAATTGACAAAGCTAGATGTTTTGAAGCTTTTTGAACCTAAAATGCATGCTTTGATGTAAGGAACGCAAGCAACCTATGAATACGATATCAATAAAAAACGCAAGGCAGCGGAAAATCAGATGAAACTCTTGAGAGATTGTCGGGGGATTGATGTGCTTGATCTACAGCTAAAGTGGTGGATACGAATTGATCCGTAAATCACGCGATTATGCGAGAAGGACACAAGGCAACAATTCAGCCTCTAATCATACAAATTTGCCAGTGATTGCAATGCAGCATCCATAAAAGGGCAGACCTGAAGGCTGGAAAAGGTTGTTGAAACTCTTGAAAGAATTCTTAAGTGACAGCACAGTCTTTTCCAGACGACAACCGAAGATAAATAACTCAAAAGAGAAGAGTCTTCCTTCTGACCGACCACTTCACAGCAGAATTCACGCTACCATCTTAGCAAGCTCAAGAGATTGAGCAGACACTTATTTCATGCTTTCTATCCTCTTTCTTGCATACGAATGTTTTAGCATATTTACAAGATATTATAATTTCTGAGACAATTGTTCCATTCATTAATCTATACGACTTTCATGGCTATCCATTTCTTATTATTTTCCACTTGTTGTTTATCATCCTTGAGTAACTAACTCCCTTGAGGGTTAGGGGTTGCATTATCATCTGATTAAGAATCACAGTTGCATTTGTTCCATCTTGTTAACTGTATTTGAATCTAATGGTTATGTCTATCTAGCTAATTAATATAAGTAGTAATAATTGGCTGCTCGAGAGAGTAAGTGATTGTGGAACTCAATTGACAAGGCTGAGAAGTGTTTCTAGACATAGAAATAACCTTGGCACTTAACACTCTCTTATGCGTTATAGAGATATAAGTGTAGTGGCTGTTAACCGAGAGGTGCAGTTCAGAGTTGTTGGTATGAAATAGCCCCCTCTATGCATTTCTTACTTTAGATGATAACCAACCTTAGCCCTACTTTTACCATCCATATAATTTCCTTAGCTGAACTTTGTTGTGTTGCATACCTACCCATTCCATCAATTTAGTTTACTTTTACTGCTTTTGTTTTATTAAACGCATCGCTTCTCACCATTTTCTTGTTACGCATACAACTCAAATAATTAAAGAATTCTTGAATCTGCATAGTCCTTGTGTGCGACCTTGGACTCACCGAGAAAACCTCATTTTTCGCTTATACTTGGGTGAAGAATAGGAAAACTTGATAAATTAATACTGCATATATAGCACTGTTAGGCTGACACTAATCACGTTTGTTCTTCTTTATAGGGAATTAGTTCCTTCCAACAGCTCGAGGAGGGTGAAATGACGCTCAAAGTTGGAATGGGAGACGCCATTTTAGCTCTTGCAGTGGGAGCTGCAAAGTTGTTTTTTGGAAATAGGTTTCTATTTTTAGAAAATCTGTATATAGTTCATAAAATAAAAAGAAACTTCATATATATTTCCTGTTTAATTGAACAATTGTACTAAGTTATTTTTTCTATTAATGAAGCGTTCATTTTTAAAAATGGTGTACATATTTGTTCTACTAAATTAGAAAACGACTTATATGTGTTAAGACCAACTGAAGCAAAAGCACTTTTAAATCATGAGATGTTTAAAACTGCTAATACTCAAACAAAAAGACAAAGAATTTCTCCAAGTAACAATAGTACTTATCTTTGGCATTTGAGATTAGGTCACATAAATCTCGATTGGATCGAGAGATTGGTAAAGAATAAACTTCTAAATGAGTTAGAAGATAATTCATTACTTCCATGTGAATCTTGTCTTAAAGGTAAAATGACTAAAAGACCTCTTAGTGGAAAAGGTTATAAAGCCATAGAACCTTTAGAACTCGTACATTCGAATCTCTGTGGTCCAATGAATGTAAAAGCAGAAGGGTATGAATACTTCATCTCTTTTATAGATGATTATTCGAGGTATGGTCACTTATACCTAATGGAACATAAGTCTGAAGCACTTGAAAAGTTCAATGAGTATAAGGCAGAAGTTGAAAACCTATTAGGTAAAACAATTAAAACACTTCGATATGATCTAGGTGGAGAGTACATGGATTTACGATTCCAGGATTTTTTGATAGAACGTGGAATCCATTCCCAACTTTCAACACCTGGTACACCTCAACAGAATGGTGTATCAAAAAGGAGAAATAGAACCTTGTTAGACATGGTTCGTTCTATGATGAGTTATGCTCAATTGCCTAGCTCATTTTGGGGCTATATAGTAGAAACTGCAGTTCATATCTTAAACAATGTTCTCTCGAAGAGTGTTTCTGAAACGCCTTTCGAGTTATGGAGGGGGCGTAAACCTAGTTTGCACTACTTCAAAATCTGTGGTTATCCTACACATGTACTAGTAACAAATCCTAAGAAATTTGAACCTCGTTCAAGATTACGTCAATTTGTTGGTTACCCTAAGGAAATGGGAGATGGTCTCTTCTTCGACCCATAAGAAAACAAAGTGTATTTATCAACAAACGCTACATTCTTGAAAGAAGACCACATGAGAGATCATAAACCCCGATTAAATGAAGCTACTGAAGAGTCAACAAGAGTTGTTGATGAGACTGGTTCTTCATCAAGAGTTAATGAAGAAGCCAGTACTTCTGGTCAGTCTCGGCTTTCTCAATCGTTGGGAATGCCTCGATGCAGTGGAAAGGTTGTATCTCAACCTAACTGTTACTTGGGTTTAACTGAAACTCAGGTAGTCGTGCGAGACGATGGTGTTAAGGATCCATTGTCCTATAAACAGGCAATGAATGATGTAGACAAGGACCAATGGATCAAAGCCATGGATCTTGAAATGGAGTCTATGTACTTCAATTCAGTATGGGAACTTGTAGATCCACTTGAAGGGGTTAAACCAATAGGGTGTAAATGGATCTATAAATGAAAGAGAGATGTAGCTGGGAAGGTACAGACTTTCAAAGCTAGACTTGTAGCAAAAGATTACACCCAAAGGAAATGGGTTGATTATGAAGAAACTTTTTTCCTTGTTGCTATGCTTAAAGTCTATAAGAATTCTTTTATCCATAGCCTCATATTATGACTATGAAATTTGGCAAATGGATGTAAAGACTGTTTTTCTGAATGGCAATATTGAAGAGAGTATCTTCATGTCTCAACCCATGGGGTTCATAGCCCAAGGTTAGGAGCAAAAAGTTTGCAAGCTGAATCGATCCATTTATGGGTTGAAACAACCATCTAGATCTTTGAATATTTGGTTTGATACTACGATCAAATCTTTTGGTTTTGAACAAAATGTTGATGAGCCTTGTGTATACAAGAAAATCATCAAAAGTAAAGTAGCTTTCTTAGTACTTTATGTGGACGACATCCTACTCATTGGGAATGATATAGGATATCTTACTGATGTTAAAAATTGGCTGGTAGCCCAATTCCAAATGAAAGATTTAGGAGAGGCACACTATGTACTTGGGATCCAAATCATTAGGGATTGCAAGAACAGAACGTTGGCCCTGTCTCAAGCAACTTATATCGACTAAATGTTGACTTGATATTCGATGCAGAAGTCTAAGAAGGGTTTATTACCTTTCAGGCACGGGGTCCATTTGTCTAAGGAATAGTGTCGTAAGACACCTTAAAAAATTAAGGATATGAGGCATATTCCCTATGCCTCAACTGTGGGCAGCTTAATGTATGTCATGCTTTGCACTAGGCCAGACATTTGTTATGCAGTGGGAATAGTAGTAGGTACCAGTCCAATCTAGGGTTAAACCACTAGTTAGCGGTTAAAAACGTCCTCAAATATCTTAGGAGAATGAAGGACTACAAGCTAGTGTATGGAGCTAAGGATTTGATCCTTACGAGATACACCGACTCTTATTTTCAAACTGACAAGGATTCTAAGAAATCTACGTCAGGGTGTTCACCTTAAACGAAGGAGTTGTAGTATGACGTACATCAAGCAAGGATGCATTACAGACTCCACTATGGAGGCTAAGTATGTAGCTGCTTGTGAAGTAGCAAAGGAAGCAGTTTGGCTCAAAAAGTTCCTAAATGATTTGGAAATAATTGAAACATGGAATTGACCATCACGTTCTACTGTGACAATAATGGGGAAGTAGCCAACTCTAAAAAGCCTCGCAGCCACAAACGAGGAAAGCACATTGAGAGGAAATATCACTTGATATGGGAGATTGTGCAACAAGGAGATGCGATAGTTACAAAGATTGCTTTAAAGCATAACATTGCTGATCCATTTACGAAGGCTCTCTTGGCTAAAGTGCTCGAGGGTCATCTAGAGAGTCTAGGCCTGCGAGATATATACGTTGTGTAATCTAGGGCAAGTGGGAGATGTGTAATGGGTATATGGATGCCCTAGTTTATTGTATTTACGTACTTACCATTCTCACTTCTCTTTATGTACAACCCACTAGAGTTTTAGTTCAAGTGGAAGTTCGTTGAGTTTTATGTCATAAAACTCGTAGATTGTACATGTATTTATTTGACGGTCATTAAATCGTTAATAAATAGTTATTGATGTGTTACTTCAATAAGTGTTATTGATTGTTTTTTTTTTTTTGTGGTCCTAATAACCCGAAATCCAATAAACTAACATCCTAGGCTGTTTTATGAGTCTTGAACTGTATGTGGGGACATACGGAGATCAATGTTTAAGATATAGTCTAAAGGGGTCTATACTATAGGGATAAGGCAGTAGCTTATCCTGGGGACACTATGGATATGACCTATTTTGTATTTGATACAAATGCAATAATCTAACTCATTTGTGTCAGTGACATGCAAGTAGGGGCATCCTATGCAATGAGTTTGCATAAGATCGGACCATGAAATAGTAATCATTAGATATAACTTCGTTGACTAGTTAGGTTTCTCTTTCAATAAGATGACCTAGGCAACTTAGTCTTAATCTAAGTATATTATGAACTCCTGTCCACAATGGATTGTCCTTTGATTTGTATGGATGAGAGTGGTCGTTTGCCGACTCAATATGTCTACCATATAGGGGATAAGACCGAGTGGGGAGTTGGGGACATAATTATACAAGATGGAATTCACTCATTCCCATCTTTAGGGTAAGTAAATAAGTGTTCCCTTAAGTGGTGTCTCCGGGACTTGAGAGGAGTTTTTGTTTAATGGTTGGACCATAAACAGGTTGTTCATTAGAGAAGCACTAGTACTTATGGATTTAGAAGTAACTCAGGGGTAAAATGGTAATTTGACCCAGCTAGTGTTACGAACACTTGTGAAGGACTAATTTGCCGTTATTGGTCTAAATCCATAGACACAAAAATATATATGCAGTAAGAAGAGTGCAGTTGTGGGTCTTTAGTGGAGGGTACCCAGGGTTAACGAATATTGATTAATGTGGTTAATGAGTTTAGCCGATTAATCTCATATTGTTGGAGCTTCTGATCTGTGGGTCCATTAGGTCCCCTTCTTGGCTCGGCCTTAACTTAATTATTAATTAATAGGTTTTCAAAAGGCGTAGACTTTCTAAGTGAAGGCAAGCGCAACGAGATATTTCATATCCTCCCTGTCAAGTCCAGAATGGATGAGCGAAAGGTGTCATACTCCGATCTATAGATTCCCATCGATAAACAATCCCAACCAGAATAGAAGTGAGTCGCTTCCGGTTTGGCTTGTAATCGTTGTCTTTTAGCTTATGTCTTAAATGAAATTTGAAATGTTCAAATTTACTTAGGGAAATAATATAATGTATGATGATACAATATAGTATAAAGTTTATTTTGAACTTTATAATATAAATTTAATTTTGGATATGATACAAAATTATTTTTTTAATGAGAGAATTAAATATTTGAAGGAGTTCAAATATTAGTATGAGATTAGATTCATATTATAACTATAGGTTAAAATTAATGTGTATTAGATGCACATTAAAACTATAGGTTATGAGAGAATAACAATTGAATATGATTCAAATGTAGGTTAAATTAAATATTAGATATATAATTTGATAAGTAATTAATTAAAGAATTATTTTTTTAATTTATTTTAATTAAATTAAATGAATTAAAACTATAGGTTATATGGGAGATGTTCATTTAAATATGATTTAAATGAAATAATTAATTAAATTAGATTTATTTACGTAACTCCCCGACTTTTGAGAAATAATAATCATCTTACTTAGATTTTTTGTTTTTATGATAAAAGATTTGGAGAAGATATTGGGATATTTGAAATTTAAGAAAGAAAATAAATGTTTGACTTGGGTCAAAGTTAAAATTAGGTTAAATTAAGGGTTTGTTTGGATTGACTTCGAAAAAATAATGTTTTTGAAAAACTCATTTTCATTTAAATACTTCAGATAAAATTTGTTTAAAATAAAAACACTCATATGTTTGTCAACTTTTTCTTAGGAGTGTTTTTATACATAAGTTTGTTTGGTTCGCTATATACTAAAAGTGTTTTTATTAGTGTTCAATTATTATAAAGGACAACTATAAAATACTATGAACCAATAATTTAAAAAAATGGTCTACAAATTTAAAACAGTGGATGACATCTCAATCAATCGGGACAAATATGTGTTTGATAGCCCCCTCATTCCATTGACAGTTAGCTGTAATCAAGGAAGAGACTTGGAAATCAGACAGGCCAAAATCTGGAGTAACCGGTGTGAAAGTTGAAGGGTTAGGATAGGAATCCAAGGATCCTTTAAAACATTAATGAATGCACCACACTACTAACCTCCTTACCAACTTTTAACAATCTTAAACCCCAAATAAAACTAAGTTAGAAATATAAATTGTTGGTCGTTGCTTAACCTACCCTATTAGAATGTGAGAACTATTTTCCTTTTAAGATCTTAGACAACAATAGATTTTGATTTTGTAATAAGCGCCAAACAAGCTTAATTAGCTAAAGAGCCTGATTAAAGAATATCAAATCCCTAAAATTAAATTTAAACCCCTATTCCACTCCCTTAGAAGACATAACTTCTCCCATGAAGTCTAATGGATTTCTTTATTGCCAAGATTGGATCCCCACGAAGCTCATCACATAGGTAAAGATCATTTGTGCCACACTTTTGATTAAGATCTCTTTTCCCCTTGTTGCTCTAAATGTCTTTCATAGAACCCCATTTAGAAGGATATCAAAGTATGACGTAGTGATACAATCCATAATCAGACCAATCTAAGATAGGTGAAGCCCAAAGCAACCAAAATTCGACAGAGAAACTCCCACTCAATTCTATTGTAAGCTTTCCTCATATCAAGTTTGAATTAATTAATATTTCATTTCTATGCCTATCATTGATAAATATTATATTATCAATTGTTTAATATATATCATATTATCACTATATATAATAAAATTACTTCTTTTGGCCAAAAGTAGTAGATTAGGATTCATTTTAAGAACTTTCAAACTTGCTTACTATGCTCTAAATTAGGCCCTACCGTTTAGAATCTTTTCATTTGTAGTTTTTTATGATTTTTTTGATTGATCAATCACGATTCAAAGACAACGTTGGGGGTAATAATGCTCAGTTTTAGGTTGTTTTTTTAGCTTTACAAATAAGATTAGGAGTAGTGATGTGTTATGAGACACGAATCTTCTAGTGCAAAGTATACAGTGCTAACAAGTAGTATAAAATGCACAAAGTTGAAGTGATATCCAATCCGACGAGGGGCAAAGTACAAGATTTTGCATTCAATAAGTAAAGGTGTTCTCAAAGTTTGTGACCAAAAAACACTTAAAATCAATGATTGGATTGGTTGTTGGTTGGAAAAACAGTACATAAGAGAGTACAACATTAACTAAAAGAAGTTAGGAATGCAAAGGAGACAATAATAAAGAGATGAAAATAGGAAATAGAAAAGGATGGATCCAAAACAGCTTGTCTGCCCTAAAGAAAGGTGTGGTTTATTTTTAGGGTAATTAAAAACAAATCTATATGTACGCACTTTTCCTATATTAATATTATAACTTTTATGAACACCTTTTATAACTCAACTCTTTTGATATTAACAGTAAACGGCCATTGGGAAAACTATCAAGACACAACTGGAGCATGGCATCAATATATTTTGAATCCAGAAAAATAAAAAAATTTTAGCTCAAACTAAAAGAAAAGAAAAGACAATAATGTTGAAAGATAAATGAAAAGAGTAAAAAATAATAATAATAATAATAATACTTCAAAAAATGTAAACAACTAAAACTACAACGTAAGTGATAGAGAAGAGGGGCATATAAATGAGAGAGAACTCCATTAGGAGATACATAGTGACAGTTTAATCAACTCAAAATAAATCCTAGACTCATAAAAATACATTTTTAATGAACAAATACGATATGGAAAAAATAAAATATATCCACACAAATTATTTACACATTGGGTTTTGTTCCATTGGGAGGTACGGTAACAGTTTGGCGCTCAGACTCAAAAACACGGTTTCGATAGATCCTATCAATGTAATCTTTGGCCTTTCTATCAATACCAGGTTCAGCAACCCAATGATGAGGTTTGTCCTCATCGCTCGGCCACACCTTGCTCGATCTCGACATCTCGTCTAGCCAAGAGCCACCGTGGTCGCAATGGTCTCCTTTTCGACCCCTTCTAGATTTGAAAAGGCTAAAGATTGAAAAAGATGAGTGAGCTTTCTTTTGCCTGTTGTTGCCTCCCATGGTGTAGATGGAGAAATTAGGTGCAAAAATGAACTTAGAACTGTGAGTGTTGGTTTAAAGAGATGTATTATGAGGATGATGTTTTTATAGTGAAATAATTAAAAGGGCATCACTTATGAAAGAACATTGTGTTGGGAAAGCAAAGAATCTTTGGATTCAAGCTATGTGAAATAAGTATGCAAGAAACATAAATGTCAGTGTGTAGGCTAATTATTCAAACACTTTTGATTTCCTCCATTGCTTTTAACAAACATTGTTGACTAAAAGAATCTTTTGCTAACACTTTGAATAATTCCAATTCTAACATGTACTTGTGGGCTAATTTAACCATCCTCATGAAAACAACACTAATTATATATCAAAATAAAGTTGCATTATAATCTTACAGTTTTCAATCTAAATTGCATGTTTTAATTTATTTAATATAAATTATTGATTCTTATTAATTAAAAATATATTAGTTATAATTTTCACTACCTTATTCATCATAAACTACGCTACCATAGTCGATATTCAAGAATCAGTACATGTTATATTTGTAGTAGTCTGATATTTTTTCTATTTATAATAACATTCCATAAAAGATACATACTTGAGTTAAATATCAAAAAAACTATACGTACCATTAAGGGATAAATCAAATAAATATTTGAACAATTTAAAAGAAATGTAATTATCAAGAAGATCTATTGGTCTTTTTTTTTCTTTTTNTTCTTTTTTCTTTTTCTTTTTTTTTTAATTCTTTTTACAAAATTGTAATTTTTATGTTAATTCTATTGATCACATTGATTTTATAGTTTCTAGAATTATTAAATATTATACAATTTGAATATAGAATTAAATTTTAGGTTTTCGATATTGATAGTACTCTTATAATTTGCAATGTTTAATTTGTTTAATTTATAGTTTTTTCATTTATTGGAGCTATGCATGTCAACCAATTAGATAAAATTATGATTACTTTTAAATTTAAATATTTATTAGGATAATAAAGTATAGGTTGATGTTTGACATGCAATATTTACTAAAACTCAAGCTAACTATGAAAAAAAAATTAAATACGAGTGAATTGAGGAGGATATATCTTAGAACCATTTAAACTATTAATATAATTGATAACATCTCATTTGAATCTTTTAAAATTTGTGTAATCATCTCTCAGTTAAAAAGAATTCTTATTTATTTTTATTTGGATGATTTGATTATCTATCAACTTCAAATTGTATATATTTTAAAATTTCATGATAAATATTACTCTCTTGATTTTTTTAAAAAATATTACATACTTTGATTTAGATGATTTGATTACCCTCCAAATTTTAAACTTTCCTTTAAACCAAAATATTTCTTTTCGATTTCTTTTTAAATTTTGTGATAACCATCTTTTTTTTTTTTTTTTTTTTCAAAAACTTCTATTTATTTATTTCAAATTGGAAGATTTCATTATTCTCATAATTTTAAACATGGAGTGTTGCAATGCTTGTTTGGCATATAGATTCTATGGACGGTGCTGCACACAAGCATCATAGCGCTTGTGCGGCACCATGTCTCCCTTTACCTAATTTCGTTGTTTTGCCTTCTATTGCTTGCTAAGTGCTCGATTTTACCTCGATTTGCATCTGCACCATCCTAACTTCCTTTGCTCAATAACCTATTTAAGAACTCAAATAAACATTAAATTCATAAGAACTAGCACAATTTAGGCTGAGAAAGATAGTTTGTTTAGGGAGCTATCAACGAACGAGGAAGCTTTAATGGAAATAGTGAATATGTTGAGAGATAGAAGGTTCCTGAGATCGTTGGGGAAGAGAGAAGCAACATCCTTTGTTGAGCTCATCACATGAGCCCAAAAATATATGAGTGCTAAGCAGCTACTTCGATCAAGAAGAGTAGGAGGTAACTTAGATAAGAGGTAACCAAGACCTGAGATAGAGACTAGGATAAGGGATTGGAGAGAACAAAATTTAAGAAGTGACATTTGGATGAGAGAGAACTAGTACGATAGTGACCCACCTACAAATTCAAGAAGTATATACCAATCGTGGTAGAACTAGAGGAGATACTCATGGAAATATGTCACATGAACCTACTAAAAGAACCAGAAAAGATGAACGTATAGCTGCATAGGAAGGATAAAGAGAACTATATTCTCTACCACGATGACTACGAACATCTCACTAGAGAATGCATACAACTTGAAGGTGAAATCGAAGCCCTAAAAAAGAACGATTCTTGAAAAGAATACATAGGAGAAGTAGCCAATAGAAGGTCAAGCTCGACCAATAAAGAACCAAGGTCGACCAAGGGCAATTAGTCTCTATAGCAAAGATATTTACACCAAGGGAAATTCAACCTATAATTGGAGGACCATGATTGACTAATTGTGTATGAATGATAATTATAGAATAATTATGGTCTGAGTGCAAGCATATACCAACGATGAAATAAAAAAAAAAAAAAACTCGAAAGTATGCCAAGTGTCGAATCCCACAAGACTAGATTTAATTTAAATTCTTTAAGGCAATGAAATCAATGTAACCAAAGGTAACTAATTGTAAATAGATAGTGTTTAGGTTGAATGTTGATTAAAAAATAGTAAACGAGAAGTGATTGAATAGGGATACAACTATGTTTCAACCAAAGGGGCATTATGCCTTGCTCAATGCGGCCACATTATACCTGGATAGTGACTTAGTCATTTACAAAAAAACGCCTCTTATTCGGTCTTGTATCAAGTTTCTTTAGGGAGCCTAAATAGCTAATCCTATATTTCTATGGTTAGTTGAATCTTAGATTACTTACAAGCAGTTTCTTTATCCTACGGTTTACCTTATTTCTAAGGCTACATGCGAATTGTATTTCTAGGCTTTTAGTCTCATATTCCTTTATGGATTCCGTTTATGTCCTAACCTTCCCCGTATTAAGGTACGACTAGATTTATAAATTAAGTGGCCATTAACTTAATAATTTTTAACCATAAACTCGACAAAGGAAATGCATAAATCAAAGTGCTATGGAGCATTGGCATGCAACTATATAAGACGAATATTCACATAGTTGAACCCCTTAGACTATCTAGCTGATGATTAAGAACAAATGAATGAATTTCATAGATCATAAATCGTGATTACAATATAAATGTTTAGAAGAATAAAAGATGAAAACGAGAAAGTCAAAGATAAATTAAAGGAAATCTTAGAATTACAATAGAAGAACTCTTTGGGACAATCTCTCACTCTTTTAATCCTCTCCCTATGGCAAATTCTCCTTTCTCAATGATGAATCCCTTATCTACATACGTTCTCATAGGATTGGAATTTCCTAGAAGTAATGTTCTCCTGAGGAACTTTCATTCCTAAAGCTTTTCTGATTAAAAGAGCGGGTTCTCGTCCGAGGGTGGCTAGAAGTCCAAGATGATTGAACAAGGAAGCTTCTCCTCCTTTTATAGACTTAAATTGGTTGAGGAAAGGCTAGATTTCACATTTTGAACGACTCCCAATCAATTTTGGCACTAAGAACGGTTGAAGACTAGGTAAATAGAAACTGTGGACGATCGAGCATGACTTTGGATATTATGGTTTTCTATGTGTTGCATCATGCTTTGGCAATAGGGGGTATCAAAAGCAACTTTTGCAAAACAACAAAAAAAATCCCCATAAAAGTTCATAAAATTAGCCTAAACTAGTAAAAACATGCTTTAGGTAGCTAAATGACCTTTACTTGACCATTTTATCAATTTAAGATCACATTTTGGGGTAAATAACATGCAAATGACCATTTTCACTAAGGAAAAGCAAAAAAATATAGCCTGAAAATATCCATTTCATGACATGTATCAGATTAGCAGGAAGAGATTCAAGTTGAAATCAGAAAGCAAGTGCAGACGAGCCAGGAATCACTTTGAAGGGCTATGCATGTATTCTATAATGAGTAGGGATCTGGATGCCAAGTTGGAGTTTATCGAGATTAAGGCTTAGATTCCTTATAAACCTCATAATGATTCCTTAGTGATAAACTTAATCATTGCAAATGTAAAAGTTCATCGCAATTTAGTAGATGGAGGAAGTTCAACTGATGTGTTATCACTAACGACATTCTAAAAAATGGGTTTGGAGAAAGGTCGATTGAAAAGTAGTCTCGCCCCTTTGGTTGGGTTTAGAGTGAAGTGTGCATCCTAAGGACATCATAAAGTTGCTATTGACATTTGGTGAAGAGCCTAGGGTTGTTACAAAAATGGTGAACTTCCTAGTTGTAGACTATGCATCTACATACAATGAAATCCTAGGAAGGCCAACTTTGCATGAGCTAAAGGCTATCTCTTCAACTTATCATCAATCCATGAAGTTTTTAACTGAAAAGGAACTGGAATAATCAAGAGAGAGCAAAAAATGTCAAGAAAATGTACTACACGATGTTGCAGGAAGCAAATAAGAAAAGCATAATGGAATCGTAGGGGTAAACGAGGTCGACCATCCCCTTTTACAATTTTCTTCTATTGAAATTTATTTGTCTTTATATTACTTAGTTTATTCATTTAGTCTATTTTGAGTTTGTCAAGGGAAGGTTGAAGCCGACTCTATTTTTCAAGTTATTTTAATAAAAGCAATAGGTAAGTTTCATTTAAGAATTGCTTGAGTTCAAACACTTTCCACTTGATGAAATGACGCTACATATGAAAATCTACATGGAAAGGTGTATTTTTCTACGACCAAGAAGCAAATGAGGAACCATTGATGGACTCATTGGGATAAATCAAGAAAGAAGATAAAGGTCGATCATAGGTCCAGAGGCTTAAAAGTACACATAGAAAGGAACACAATTTCATAGAATAACATTGAGCTACAAGAAAAAGAAAGTGCATAGGTATCATAAAAGCTTAAGCAAGGTACAATAGAAAGAGAGAAAAAAGATAACATGATGATTTGCCAGCTTAAGGAGGGTCCTACTTCATTGGGTGACGTTCACCTTAATCAAAACTATCAGAATGATGATGTATGTTGTAGTTCATACTCCAATGAAAGGCATAAGGGCCCTTTTGATACTTTGCAAAGTTGTCAAACTAGGTATTAAAAGTTCATCTCAAAATGACGATGTATGTTGTGGTTCATACTCCAATGAACCTCGTACTCCACTATAGTATCTTGAAGATTTGAGTAAGCGTCAGTCTATTTAAATTTTACCTCCAGATAAGCAGCATTAGAGAGAATAGCCTCAACTTTGTCATATTTGGTTGAATAAGAGCACAGTTGGCACGTGTGGAATTCAGTTCCCCATGGGTTTCATCCAAAAGACGGTTGCCCTATAAATTTGATTATGGGCTTGAGTTAACTCCTCACAAGGAATGAAAATGGTCATAAGATGATTGATGTGGTCAGTCAAGCTCATAGTATAAACAGAGATTAGCATGAACACTTGTTTTTAGAAAAAGAATATAAATAAAAGAAAACAAGGACAAGTTCGACGATGACCATAAGAAAATTGTGGTGGATAAAACTACAAAGAAAATCTCACATGATGAAGTTCATAAAGACTTCGAGATATAATAGCATAAGGGTTATCATAGTTAGTTTTTAGTAAGCTCACTACTAACACCTTCCCAAAATTGGCTTTTAGCAAGAAGTTCAATCTTACTGAAGTAATCTTCTCGGAGAACAAATGCCTCCATCCTAGAAGAAGAACTTCTCACATGAGGAGTATAAGCACTTCGAAGCTGAGGAGATTAACGACAATGCGACAGCAGGGGTCGAGTAGGGAATGAATAGGAAGGAATGACTTGATGAACGTTATTGGTATGATTTGTAACTTCATGTTAAAATCCGACTTTGAATGACTTACCCCTCTATGATCCTTTCCTAAGTCGTTTGCCATGATAATCATATAGTGAAGCATGACCATGGAACCATTTCTAAAGAGATAAAATAAAATGGTCAAGGCTTACCCGGATGAGTGACCGAGGTTGGCTATGAAGAAAAATAAATGTGTTGAAATGAGGCTACTTTGGTAGACAAAAGAAGGATCGTAACAACGACTTTGAGAACCTTTTGGAAGACCACTGAGGGTATGAAGAAAGGAAGGCACTGCAGCTGAGGATTGATAAGGACGAGGAACTGAAAAAGATAAAAATGAAATCCAGTGGTTAGATAATCACTAGAAAAGGAAAATAGTTCCAAGCCTGAGAAGAATTGGCTTACCATATATTCTAAATCCCATTGGAATTGCTTGGTGAGAGTCGTCAAGGCCAAGATCAAGACAATTTCCATTAACCTAAAACCAACTATGTCACACCCCCTCCCAAGTTTACCTGCATAACCTGAAAGGAGATGTGAGGACAGTATACATCACCCCTCTTGTGACGCATACCATCCATTCCTTCACACACATTCTGAACTGTTCACAATGTAATCTCCACATTCTAAGACATTTTAAACATAACATATAGGAAAGTATATACAAGCCAAAAACGAAATTTCTCAACTCTTTTACATGTCCTTACACAACCCATAGTTCAACCCCTGGTAATTATACATACATATCTACATGCCACCTAATTAAGGTTTAACATACAAACAACACTTCAACAAGTCAGATTTTCCGGAGACTCGAAGCTTAAGCAGGGAGAGTGGGAGTAGGCAAAGCACCAGGAACATCCTTGCTACCTGGAGGGGAAAGAAAACATTGAAAACATGAGCTAAAGGCCCAGTGAGTGACAATGTTAACAAACCATTTTAGTTCAGAAATCATCAATAGTAAAACTGAGTTCAACATCAAACATAAAACATGCAATCACTTCAAATACATTAGTTAAAACAAACTTAATTGCCCTTATCGATTCATACATGATTTTTAAACAAATCATAAGAAACAGTTTAGATACAATATTTTTCCCTTAGTTGAAGTGGAGCAAAACTCAACACCCCAACGTCGAAAACATATAAGGTTCGATGCGGAGCAAGACTCAACGCACCAGCATATAACCTCTATGTGCACATAGGACTATGGCAGGTTGCCCAAGTACCTTCTCCATGTCCTTCAGTACTGGGTCCCAGGGAAACTCACATGTCTTCTCATGTCCTTCAGCATTGAGCCTCCTCTAAAACATTTCACAGGCGGGTTGCCCAAGTACTGGGTCTCGAGGAAACTCACATGCCTTACTAGCATTGAGCCTCCTCTAAAACATTTTCCTTTTTAGAAGCAACATTTTATACAAACTATTCGTATACAAATAGTTCATAACAATACAGGGCAATTATTATATCAATAACATTTCATAAACATGCTTTTCAATAGCTTTAAGAACATAAATATGCTTCATAAATCATTTAATCACAAATTCACATTTCATTGGAAAACCGAACTATCATGTTCAACAAAATCGTTTTAAAGTAAAAGAAGTGTCACTCACAATTCTTCCTAGGCCTTGAGTGGATTATACGCCTCTCCTATTTCCTCTTGGCCTGAAATAGATATTTTCCCTTGTTATACTTCTTTTCCATTCATCAAAACATAAACAGTAACTCATTACACGTACAATGTTTGTAATTCGTCACGCGATTAGGCTCTCGTAGGTTTATTCTCAAACTTTAACACTAAAGCTATAACTACTAATTGTTCCTTACCCTTCTGTTATACCCTGATTCCAGGGAAGCTTGTGTGCAGTTTACTCCTGCTGTTATACCCACGTTGAGTTTTAACTACTCCTTAACAAAGCTGACTGCTACAGCCTTGATCTCTCTGCTTAATCCCTGCTAAAAACGCATTTCCAGCACATATTAAGACTTCTTCCCTTCTACAAACTTGTAAGGAATTAAGTTCCACAGCTTACCTCAAAATTTCAAGGCTTAACTCTTTTTCGTTCTCCAATTATGCCAAAATCACTCCACGTTGCTCCAGATTGCATAACAGTTCTGTAGTTGCTGCTTTTACCTAAAGATTCATGTGATTAACTTCAATTTCAGCTTAACCATCCTTCATAAGACTTGTTAGGAATTATGTTAACTTACTAACCTCAAAATTTCAGCCCCAAACTCGGCTTCCTTGAGTCGTTCTACTCCAAACATCAATCACTGTTCAGTCTGTTCATCTGCAATCAGTCTCCTGTTCCAGCTCTGATTTGAGCACCAAAACGAGTGAAATTTCGTCCAAAAACTAAAAGAACACCTTCCTCTTCCTTCTCTTGTGGTTTCTCTGAAAGATGGAACCGACTTAAGTTCTCGAAATGTCTGAAAGTGATTAAACTCACCTATATATATACTGCCGACTTATCCCTCACAAGTACCAAGATGATAATGCCGACTTACCCCTCACCTGTAGGCTGGCGCGGGTCTTTTCTTCGATGCAAGGCACTCATGTCTATGTTCTCCTTCAGCGTCTTCAGCAACTAACCATTCTCAGCGCATGGTGTTTTCGGCGCGTCTTACCTCCGACGCATACAACATAGTCATTCACACCACTAGCTTCATCGCGTCAGGACCGTTCTATCTTGGATGCAGTGTGACTTCAGCGCATGGTTGTCTTCGACGCATGGTGACTTCAACGCATGGTTCAAGCATATTTCTTCCCCCAACAATGATCCCTTATTCTTCGATGTGGCGACTATTTCAGCTCACAACCCTTTGTGATTCAATCAACAACGCATGGTTTCTCAAATAATTCAACTTCCCACTACATTCACCAACGCATGGTCTTGGCCAACACTTAACTAAAATTTTGCTCTACTTCTCGGTTACTTTTCCTCTAGCAACGCATAACCTCAATCGCATTGATCTCCCCAACACTTGGTTTTACAAGTCAGTGCTTACAAACCAGTTTTACACTTTTTTATGGAAGTTGGTCGATTCATTATATAGTCCCTTGTTTGGAGTTTAAGTAATGAAAATTCTATAGAAAGAGGGATTATGTGGCTTATAGTGTAGAATGAAATAAAAGTGGAGGCAAATAAAGGATAACCATTCTCATATCTCAATCAAAGGAAGTAATTGCCAACAAGACGTCCCATCTGTTTTGAGAGATTTGAGTAGGGGCTAATTGAAGTGAAGCTAAAAAAACTTTAAAGATATAATTGTAGAAGTAAACAAACGCAAAAGGGGAAAATATAAGCAAGTAAAATGTGATTTCACTTGGGGAAGGATCATCTATACTTTCATTTGGATTAAGAACCCTCAAATGCACATCTATAGGGATGTGTCATATTTGTACACAATAAAACCTCTAGTTGTGCCTCGGTCACCTAAGATGATAAAGTCTAGTGTTGTGGAGCCTAGTGTTGTGGACATTTCAAGAGGAAAGTTATAGAGCTTTAAGCTTGGTATTGTTGAAGCTGACCAAAAGGGGAACAACACCTAGCCATTATAGAATTTATATGAGAGGATTGACTGCAATGAAACAAAGTTGGATAAGAGAAATAGTGATCACATCAAGGTCGACCATTGAAAGGATGATGCATGTGTCAAAATTGAAACAAACAATATGGCAAAAGAATTGAAGCTACACTACAAGTCGAAAATCCAAAACCAAGATCTTTTTACTCAAATTAGATTTAATTAAAGCACCAAAGCCCACCGTAGAATGGCGGGCAGACTAACTCCACCTAAATATAGAAGGATGAAAACTAGGCAACTAGTTATTACAATGACAATCTAACAAATATTCTCAATTTAGCCTCTCGAGGGAAAATTATCCCAAACTAACAAAAAAAAAAAGCCAAGTTTGTCTATCTATGCCCCTCAAGAAAGGATGGACACACTATTAACTTTTGCGTTCAATGCCACTTAATTGTGGTGGATGCCCGCCAATAGGCTAGCTGAGTCTTCAAAAAAAGTGGTCTGGTTATATATTCTAGGCATGGTCAGGGTTTCAAAAATGAGCTCGAATGAGCCAAGTTCAATATGACTATACTAGTCGTAACAAGGTAAGTACGTCATAAAATGAGGCAAAAAGATCATCAAGGAAGCGATGAAGATTCAAAAATACACTCACAAGTTTTTGACAAGATGACCCTTAATACAAAGTCCTTAATCCATGATTCCTAACTTGGGAGTGTAGACTATGTTATGGGCTATTTTGGAAGTAAGCGCATGAAAACACGAGACTAGAGAGAATCAAAGAATGAAGATCGACATAACCAAGCTGATACTCTACCACAAGGGATATTGATCCCATAGATGACCCAACCCTAAGGAAGGGCAAGTAAATCCAAAGACATCTTAGAAACCATAATGCAGAAGACTTAGGTGAACAAACATTATATATAAGAGTTGAAAACCCTAAGGGAATTAAGTTTATTCACATACTCAAATTCTCTACATGTTACATAGGTATCCCTACTAACTTAAGCATCAGAGTCTGTGTGGCAAACACCACATTAATATACAAACCTTTTCTACCTTACAAGTTGTGTTCTTCCCTAAATTGAAAATTCATGGTTATTGCCACGAGAGGATTGATTGAGTTCATATTTACCTCATCTAGATTTTGACATCAACAATAGGTTTAGTCCGTTTACTTAAAATTAAAACTGTTTGGTTTTATGCCCTAAAACTCGTAGATTGTAAATATAATAATTTGACCGTAATTAAATAATTAATAAAGAGTTATTGATGTGTTACTTCAATAAGCGATATTGATTGTTTTTGTTTATTTTGTCTTAATAACCATAAATCCAACAAATTAAAATCCTAGGTTGTTTTATGAGTTTTGAATAGTATGTGGGGACATATGGAGATCAATGTTCAAGATATAGTCTAAATAGTTTATAGTATAGGGATAAGGTTGGGTACCATATCCTGGTGACACTATGGATATGACCCATTTTGTATTTGATACAAACGCAATGATCTAACGCGTTCGTGTAGGTGACATGTGAGTGGGGGCATCCTACGCAATGAGTTTGCATAAGACCGGACCATGAAATAGTAATCACCAAATGTAACTCTGTTGACTAGTTAGGTTTCTATTTCAATAGGATGACTTAGACAACTTAGTCTTAATCTTGAGTATATTATGAACTTTTGTCCACGAAGGATTGTCCTTTGATTTGTATGGGTGAGAGTGGTCGTTTGCCTACTCAATATGTCTACCCTCTTGGGGACAAAACCGAGTGGGGAGCTAGGGACATAATTATACAAGATGGAATTCACTCGTTCCCAATTTTAGGGTAAGTAGATAAGTGTTCCCTTAAGTGGTGTCTCCGGGACTTGAACAAAGGGCCCTACCCTCTCACTGGCCCGAGAGGAATTTCTGTTAAATGGTTGGACCATAAACAGGTTGTTCATTAGAGGAGTACTAATACTTAAGGATTTAGAAGTAAGCCAAGGGTAAAACGGTAATTTGACTCAGCTAGTGTTAAGAACACTTGTGAAGGACTAATTTGCTATTATTGGTCTACATCCATGGACATAGAAATATATCTGTAGTGAGAGTGCAGATGTGAGTCTTTAGTGGAGTGTACCCACAGTTGACGAATATTGATTAATGTGGTTAATGAGTTTAACCAATTAATCTCATATCGTTGGAGCTTCTGATCTGTAGGTTCATAAGGTCTCCTTGTTAACTCACCACAGACCAACAAGAATCAACTATGCTGAAAGAAAAATTTGAAATGTTCAAATTTATGAAGGAAAATATTAGTTGTATTGGATACAATTAATTGAATGATTTATTATAAATTTTATTTGAATGTGATTCAAATTATAACTTTATAATATGAAGAATTAATTTATTTGAATATGATTCAAATAATTATTTATTTATTTAGAAAAAACCTATATAAATATATATAGGAAAAATTAATTAATTAATTTGAATTGGATTCAAATAATTAATTATTTAATTTGGATGAGATCCAGATTCTGCAGAAAATAAATAGAGAGAATTAATTAATTAATTTGAATTGGACTCAAATAATTAATTATTTAATTTGGATGAGATCCAAATTAAAGATTCTGCAAAAAAATAAATAGATGGAGAATTAATTAATTGATTTGAATTGAATTCAAATAATTAGATATTTAATTTGGATGAGATCCAAATTAAAGATTCTGCAAAAAATAAATATTTAAATAAGATCTAAATATTTTAAACTATTTAATATGAGATATTATTTGGGTGAATATTTATTAATATTTGATATTATTAAATATTTGATTTAAATTCTCTGTGGATGGTTTATTCTAATAGAATTAGGATTAACATAGAGTTATATAAATAGAGCCTTTGGGATTATATAAATAGGGTCCTTGGGAGCCTTCGTAGAACACACCCTCTAAGAGAATAATCTTTATGATTACTCTAAAAATCTTCCTCTATTAATTCTCCCAATTTTCTTAGAAAAATTCTAAGAAAATTCTTCTTCCCATTCTTTCAAAGAAACGATTCCCACAAACCAGATCCTTGCCAGAGTCATAGCGAGGAAGATCCCTTGGAAAATGAAGACTACAAGGAGAACGACTATCAATTTGAGAATTATAGATTGGCAAAGGTATGATGCTTAATCTTTTTTTTACTTTTTGTATTTTAATTTCTTTCAATAAATCAAAGAACGTGATCACACGCTTCCGCTGGGATTCAATTCCATTCAAAAACATTATTAGAAAGTATCTTTACGTTGTTATGGGGTGTTATGTGTAGGGTTTTATTGACAGGTAATCCTAAGTGAGATAGCCCCCATAGAATAACAAGGATATGAATTTTTATAACAAAGAGTCTATAATGGTTATATAATTAAACATATATTATTGGAAGTACGATAAGACGATACAATCATGGTATTATTATGAATATTATAACAAATTAGATGTTCATTAATATAATTAAACTTAGTGGCTAAAGGCCATGTATCTACTAATGACACATCCTAATGCCATTACCTACTTGCCAAATTGCGTATTTGTGAGAAAAAGAAAAAGGATTGGTGGAATTTGAGAAATTTCATTTTCCGTAAAATTCCACTTTCTTTATTTTAGTTTATTTTAAGTTTGCTTTATTTAATTTGGTTATTTTAATTCCTTTGATATTATTTTATTATTTATTATTTTAATATTATAATTTCTTGGTTTCGTGCTTTTGTTTTTTTGTCATTTTGCTCCTCAATTTTACAACACGTTATCAACATGAGCTCTTGCCATTTTTCCATTGAAGGTAGGTTCTGAAGGTATAATTAGTAAATTATTATAATAAAGAGAACTTTATTATAATTAGTAAATTAAACGTTGTTTTGCATGTTTAGTATATATTAAATTGCTAATATAAATATAATTCTTTGTGATAGTGTTATCATGACAAATCTTACAAAAGTAGAATTTGTAGCGTTTGACATCAATGGAAATAATTATTTGTCATGGGTGCTTAATGCGGAAATACATCTAGATGCCATAAACCTGGGAGAAACAATTAAAGAGGAAAATGCAACATTCATTCAGGAAAAAGCAAAAGTTATGGTTTTCCTTCGCCATCATCTCCACGAGGGATTGAAGATGAAATATTTAACAATAAAAGATCCAGGTATCTTGTGAAAGAATTTAAAACAGAGATATGATCATCAGAAAATAATCATTCTTCCTAAAGCTCGTTATGAATAAATGCATTTGAGCCTCCAAGATTTCAAATCAGTAAGTGAATACAACTTCACATTACTTAAAATCAGTTAAAAAATATTGGTATGCGAAGAGAAAATTACTGAATCAAATATGTTGGATAAGACATTTTCTACATTTCATGCCTCGAATATGCTCCTATAGCAGCAATATTGAGAGAAATGTTTTAAACAATATTCTAAATTAATTTCATCTTTTCTCGTGGCTGAACAAAATAATGAACTATTGATGAAGAACCATGAATCTCGACCAACTGAAACAACACCATTCCCTGAGGTGAATGCTGTAAATTTTAATAATTGTGGTTGAGGTCGTGGTCGTGATCGTGACCGTGGCAGATGAAAAAATAATTATTATTTTCATGGTGATCATTCTAATCATCCAAATTTCAAAAGAACCACCCAAAATGATGATCATAAAGAAAAAGCTCCACAAGATAAAAATTCAAAAGTTGATAAGCATAAGTGCTTCCTACGCGGGATGACTGAACATTGGTCTCATGTTTGTCGTACATCAAAACACTTAGTTGATCTTTATCAAGCTTCCCTGAAGGAAAAAGAATAAAATATGGAAGCAAATTTTGCATACCAAGATAATCATATATTTGACCAATCAAATATCACAAATTTGGATGTGGTGGACTTCTTTGAATCTCCTGAAGAGAAAATCAGCACAAATGATGACATAACAAATGTTTCTTTTAATTTTGAGAATATTTAGAATTAATGTTGTTTGTTTTGTCCATCTATCTTTCATGTTTTTAAAGTTTTGTATTTCAAGTTTTGTTTATCTTATTGTAATTATTTTGTTTAAACGAAGAATCATGGACAATTTTCATATGTTGAGTAACTAAAAATGAGGAATGAAGATCTATGTCTAGCAGACTGCGCAACTACACATACAATACTTACAAATAGAAAATATTTTTTCAAATTGATAATGCTGGAAGCAAAAGTCAATACAATATCAGGTTCTGTACACTTGGTTGAGGGATTTGGAAAAACAAATATTATTTTGCCTAGAGGAACAAAATTTACAATTAACAATGCATTGTTCTCTAGTCAATCAAAGAGAAATCTATTAAGTTTTAAAGATATACATTGCAATGCTTATCATATTGAGACTGATAGGAAAAATAAGATAGAATATCTTTATATCATATCTCCTGTCTCGCATGAAAAACGTATATTGGAAAAGTTGTCTGCTTTATCTTCTAGATTATATTATACTCATATACAAGTCATTTAAACATATGCAACAATGAACCTGAAGTTCATGAATCCAGATATATTTACAATTTGACATGATCAGTTGGGTCATCCAGGATCTATAATGATGAGAAGAATCATTGAAAATTAAAATGGACATCCATTGAAGAACCAGAAGATTCTTCAATCTAGTGAATTATTATGTGATGTTTGCTCTTAAGGCAAATTAATAACTAAACCATCACTAGCTAAAGTGGGAACAAAATCACCTACATTTTTTGAATGAATTCATGATTATATATGTGGATCTATTAACCCACCAAGTGGACAATTTAAATACTTTATGGTATTAATAGACGCATCCAGTAGATGGTCGAACGTGCATTTTTTATCAAGTTGAAACCTTGCATTTGCAAGATTACTTGCTCAAATAGTTAAGTTAATAGCACAATTTCCTGATTATACAATTAAGACTATTTGTCTTGATGATGCTGGTGAATTTACATTCCAAACTTTTGATAATTATTGTATGTCAATTGGGATAAATGTTGAACATCTTATAGCTCATGTTCATACAAGAAAATGGTTTAGCAGAATCATTTATAAAACGTTTGCAATTAATTGCTAGACTATTACTTATGAGAGCAAAGCTTCCTCCATCTGTATGGGGACATGCTATTTTGCATGCTGCATCACTTGCACGCATTATGTCAGTAGCTTATCATAAATACTCATCTTTACAATTAGCTTATGGCCAAGAGCCAAATATTTTCCATCTAAGAATTTTTGGATGTGTAGTATATGTTCCAATTGCTCCACCATAACGTACTAAGATGGGTCCTCAAAGGAGGTTAGGAATATACGTTGGATATGGTTCCCCATCAATTATTAAATATCTTGAACCCCTAAAGGGTGATGTATTTACTGCACGATTTGCTGATTGTCATTTTAATGAGATAAATTTTTCAACATTAGGGGGATGAATTAAGAAGTTGGAAAAGGAAATTGCATGGAATGCATCATTATTGTCTCATTTAGATCTCCGTAAAAATCAATGTGAACTTGAAGTTCAGAAAATAATTCATTTGCAAAATATAGCAAATAAATTACTAGATGCATTTATAGATGCAAAGAAAGTAACTAAATCACATATACTCGTTGCAAATGTTCTGTCAAAAATTGATATCCCAACACAGCAAGTTGTCACTAATGAATCTGGAACACGCCACAAGCATGGTAGACCAGTGGGTTCCAAAGATAAAAATCCTCAGAAAAGAAAAATAAACGATAGTAAAAAATATTTGGTTGAGGATGTAAATATCCACGAAGAAACCCTGGACATAACTGATAATCCAATTAGTGAAGAAGGTGAAATACCTAAAGATATTAATGAGATTTCAATAAATTATGTCATGATAGGGAAAAGATAGAATCAAACTAATATAGTTATCGATAACATTTTTGCACATAATGTTGCACTTGATATTATATCTGAAAATGAGGATCCTTAACCAAAATCTGCTGAAGAATGTCAACATAAAAGAGATTGGTTTGGTGGAAAGAAGCAATTGAGGCAGAATTAAACTCACTTTCAAGACATAAAGTTTTTGGACCAGTAGTCCGAACACCAGAAGATGTCAAACTTGTGGGATACAAATGGGTATTTGTTAGAAAAAGAAATGAAAATAATGAGATCACAAGATATAAAGCAGGACTAGTTGCATAAGGTTTTTCACAAAGACCTGGTATTGATTATGAGGAGACATATTATCTAGTGGTGATGCAATTACGTTAAGATATTTAATTGGTTTAACTGTATATGAAGATTTAGACATGCATCTTATGGATGTTATCACAGTATATTTATATGGATCTCTTGATAATGACATTTATATGTGAATCCCAGAAAGATTTAAGATAGCTGAAATACATAAATCAATAAAGTTACAGAAATCACTATATGGACTAAAACAATCAGGACGAATGTAGTATAACACCTGAGTGGATATTTGTTGAAAGAAGGATATCAAAATAATCCAATATGTCTAGTGTTTTTATAAAGAAATCACAGTCAAGATTTACTATTATATCTGTATATGTTGATGACCTAAATATAATTGGAACTCTTGAAGAGCTTTCAAAGGCAATAGAATATCTTAAGAAAAAATTTGAGATGAAAGATCTCAGAAAAATAAAATTTTGCGGATTGAAAATTGAACATTTAGCGGATGAAATATTTATTCATCAGTCAATCTATACAAGAACATTTTTAAAAAGATTCTATATGGACAAAACACGTCCATTAAACATCCCAATGAAAGTTCGTTCACTAGATGTAAAGAAAGATATATTTCGACCTCGAGATAACAATGAAGAACTTCTTGATCCTAAAGTACCATATCTTAGTGCAATTAGTGCACTTATGTGTCTTGCTAATAATACAAGACAAGATATTGCTTTTTCAGTAAATTTCTTAGCTAGATACAGTTCTTCTCCAACAAAAAGACATTTGAATGAAATTAAGCATATACTATGTTATCTTCAAGAATGATCGGTATGAGTTTGTTTTATTCAAATAAATCAAATTTTGATTTAGTTGGTTATGCAAATTTTGGATATTTATTTGATCCATACAAAACTAAATCTAAAACAGGTTATCTATTCACATGTGGAGGAACTGCTATATCCTGTTGATCAGGAACACAGACCCTAACAACAACTTCCTCAAATCATGCTGAAATTCTTGATCAACACGTTATTGCTTTAAGAGAAGGCCCTATCGAAGTTCACTATGAATCTATACATGAAGCTAGTAGAGAATGTGTATGGCTAAGATCAATGATTCAATACATTCGTGAAACATGTGGCTTGTCTTCTAGTAAAAATCCTCCAACAACATTATAGGAAGACAAAACATCATGTATAACCCAAATAAAAGGAGGATATATTAAAGGAGATAGAACAAAGTATATTTCACCAAAGCTTTTATACACTTATGATCTTGAAGAAAATGACAACATCACTGTACAACAAATATGTTCGAAGGATAACCGTGCAGACTTATTTACAAAATGATTATCAACTGCAACCTTTGAAAAATTGATGCAGAACATTGAAATGCAACGACTCAAAGATCTCAAATGATGTCCTATGGGGGGAGTAAATGTATTGTATTCTTTTAGAAATATTAGATTATATAAAATATGTACTCTTTTTTCTTCACTAGGATTTTTTTCCCATTGAATTTCTTTCTAGTAAGATTTTAACGAAGTATATTTCATATAATATGCATCCAAGGGGGACTATTATGAATATTATAACAAATTAGATGTCCATTTAAAGGTCATGTGTCAATTAATGACACATCCTTAGTGACTATGAAATGACACTACTTACTTGCCAAATTGCCTATAAATAAAAGACTTTTGGTGGATATTGTAACACACATTAGAGAAAAAAAAGAGAAATAATTGGTGAAATTTGAGAAATTTCATTTTACATAAAATCTCACTTTCTTTATTTTAGTTTATTTTAAGTTTACTTTATTTAATTTGGTTATTTTAATTTCTTTGCTATTATTTTATTATTTATTATTTTAACATTATAAGTTCTCGATTTTCGTTTTTACACCAGGTATGACTATTTTGTGGTTATTAAGCTACCAAAAAAAAAAAAGTTTTAACTATTATTCTCTTAAATTTTATTTGTCTTCATGGGCAAGTTTGCTGCCCCATTATATTTTGTAAAAGGAAAGTGATAATATACAAATATTAGATCACCTCAATAAAAGAAATATGTTAGGGATGGAATTAAAAGTTTAAATTTATATTTTAAACCAATTCAATATATATTTATGTTTATAAATTTCAATTTTTTTAAAAAAAACAATAAAAAGATATATGGAAAGTTAAATTTGAAGCTCCAACCTCTTGATTGATCATTTCTTTTTGGCAAAAATAAAAAATATATAATATTTTGATAGTTATGTATTAAGAAAATATAAACGAAAAACAAAAACGAATCTAACTCAATTGACATATAATTTAAATATGTTAGCGATCAAGAAATCTGTAATTAAAATTTCTCCAATCACACCAAACTTGTACAAGGGAGGAATAGCAAGGGTGGAATTATTCAAAGTCTTAGCAGATGATTCCTTTAATAATTTAAATATATCTTTAAAAGCAATGGAGGAAATAAAAAGTTTTTGAATAATTACCCAACAAACTAAAATCTGTACTGTTTCTTGCTTAGTGGTTTCACCTAGCTTCCATCTAAGGATTCTTTTCTCCCCCAAATTGAAGTTGTCCTTTCATTTCATTTCATTTCCCTTCTTCTCCTCATGCACTATAGAAAGAGCATCTTCATCTCTCCTCTCTTCCAACCACTTTCAATTCATTTCATTTTTTTCATATCAACTGAATGGTAAATCTCCCAAACTGGTCCATTTGAAAATCATTAAAGATTTATGTTTCGTAATCATTTGGATCTCGTTTAAAAACTATTTAGTTTCTTAAAACTAAACTTATTTTCTCTTAATTTCTTACCATGACATCTTTCTTAAATGATAAAGTTAAAATTCTTAGCTAAATTCCAAAAACAAAAACAAGTATTTAAGAACTACACTTTTTCTTTTTTAGTTTTCAAAATTCGACTTGATTTTTTGGTTATTGATAAAAAGTGGATAACAAAACAAAAAATTTAGAGGTAGAAAGGTTGTTTATAGGTTTCATTTTGGAAAACGAAAGACAAAAAACTAAATAATTACCAACGGAACCTTAATTTTCAATTTTTTCTAAAATTAAATTTATGAATTCTACTCTCTGCTTGTAAGTTTCTATGCTCCTTAGCTACTCTCTGCTCATGTTTTTAAACTAATCTATATTTTGATAACCAGAAAAATAGTTTTCAATCTCTTTTTTTTATCTTTTAATTTAATGAGGAATTCAAATGTATTTTAAAGTAAAGTGAAAACTAAAATAGAGAAAAACAAACATAGATTTCAAAAGACTAAAAACGCAACCATCATCAAACAGCCTAAGTTTTGGATTTATCTTAATTTTTTCTTTATTTTGTTTTTGATTTTCTATTTTATACCAACATAAACTATATATATACACACAAAACTATGTACGTTAGATAAAGTTTTTTTTTTTTCGTTTTTCTTTTTATTTTTAAATATAGAAACCAAAATAATAATTATTTTTATGTTTTCAATAAAATTAATAGAATAATCTATTTTATGAATATTATTTTATCTAATATATGTACAAACCAAAGCCCACCCAACTTATTTCAAACTTTAAAACTTTGAACATTATACCTTCTCCAGTGATTTAAGATAGATATTCGATACATACATACACACGAATCAATTAAGAAACTAACTACCATAAAACAAGTTTAAAAATAAAAAATTCTACTCAAAGCAAGCATAGCTCAATTGCCGTTCGAGTATTTTAGTAATCACGAGGTTTGTGGTTCAAATTCTTGATAGCACAAAAAATGTATTATCTCGCTCGGCTTCATTCAAGGTCGTTTCTAAATTTTACTTGTTTATTTGGTTATTTTATAGGTTTCCAACACATTTGGAGTAGAACCCGACATTTGAGCTTAAATGGAGCTAAAACAGGCCGAAAGGAAGCTCAATTGTATCAACCAAAAAAGAGGGAAGCAAAATGACCAAAATGCCCCTGAGGGATGGCATAGTGGCACCACGTAGGCACCAAATGTCGCAATTGCTAACTTTCAAATACGGGACGGGCGATTGTGCGACTACTCTAACCCGGTGAGCAAGTTAGCCATACAAAAACCGTAGGTCACGGACAATCTCATTTTATGATGTAGCCTCCACTCACGTTTTGAGAGAAAATGGTTATATAAGATTCCAGAGGAAAACCATCAAAAACATCATTAAAAAAAGCATTGAGGACTGACAGTTCCAAAAAACTTGATTGCAAAGAGTACAACAATACTTGGTTAGGGAGTAATCTAGTGGGTTTCCCTTATAGTACATTCTAAGTAAAAACTAGTATAACGGTCTTGTATATCAAAAGCAGCGAAATGTCCCTCGAAAAAAAAAAAAAACAACATAAAAATGAAAACAACTTGCTAAGCTATTTACAAGACATAAATATAAGGTGGTTGAGGATGGTTTGGGCATGTGACCATAGGCAAACACTTCCTGAACAAGCATGCCCTAGACATTTCATACTTTGATTTAGATGGTTTGAGCATACGACCATAGACAAGGTCTTGGACTTTCTGTTCATATAATTTAGTTCTGGCCCATGGCTTTAATCCCTCGACAAAACAAAATACCTTATCTTTCTCAGACATATCCACGAATGTCCAATATAACAGTTGAGAACTGTTTTATGTAATCCCAAATGGTTCCTGTGTGTTTGAGTTCCTATAACTTCCTCATTGCAATGAAGTTTACATTCTCGGGAAAGAACTGAGCCTTTAGTTCTTTCTTAAAATCTCCCAAAGTATTGATGGTACATAATCCATCTTCAATGTTGTTAACTTTAGACTTCCACCATAATTTTGCATCATTAGAAAAATGCATAGAGGCCAAAGTAACCTTGATCTCCTCTGAGACAGTTTCACTTGCTTTAAAGTACTGTTCTATGTCAAAAATGAAGTTCTCAAGTTCCTTAGCATCGCAGAGAGAGGAAAAATATTGAAAACATCATTCAAGAAAGCATTGAGGACCGATAGTTGCAAGAAACCTTGATTACAAAGAGTATAACAATACTTGGTCGGAGAGTCAACTAGTGGGTTTCCCCTATAGTACATTCCAAGCAAAAACGAGTCTAATAGGCTTGCATATCAAAAACCGAAAAGTATTTCTCGAAGGAAAAACAACATAGAAATGAAAACTACTTGCTAAGCTATTTACAAGACATAAATATAAGGTGGTTGAGGATGGTTTGGGCATGGACCGTAGGCAAACACTCCCTAGATAAGCATGTCCAAGACACCAAGCTCAACACTTTTTCCTGAGAGGGGGTTTTTGTTGAAATGAAATAAGCGTTACAAAAATCTCTGCTTAGAGTGCCACAAAGCTTCGAAGTTGATCCTCACATGAAGTTTTGTTAGCACCACGGCGCTGCATCCTAGCGCCGCGACACCAACCCAATTTTATAAAAGAAAACTTTAGCTGCCTAGGTTAATCCATCTCATTTTTGGCCGATTCAACCACGATTTCTCTCCATTTTCTTCATCTTGTGTGCCTGTTCATGTATCTAAAAATTCCCTTGGTGTCCATCATGTCAATTATGGGCTAAAGGCAAGGTTTTTTAGCCTAGCCATTGAGTTGTTTTTTCCCCTAATTGCATGCTTGTTAGATTTTGATGATGTTTTCTATGATCCCTGTATTGTTGTTGACAATCTCCTCTCATATTATATATGATGAATGATTATAGTTTTGTGTATGAGGAGTAATCAATTGCTAAGGTTTAATTTGCAACGTGTGACATTAAATTGCATGTTAATCCGACGTAGCAATAGGTTAAATTAGTTTGTAAGTTGCAAATCTTTCTCAATGAACATTGTCTATGACCTAGAGAAGAATTAATTCAAATGTTTGAAGCATTCAATTCCAATTGAACGTTTGGCTTGGCGATTTCCTAGATCTTAATGCAATTATCTAAATTAGTAGGATGCGTTTCTTCTATTAATTTGGTTAATTTGATGGTTTAACCTAACATTTCTAGGTAGGGTAGCTAAGGTAGGCAATATAGGAATAATTGGGTAATCCATGATCAAGTTGTAATTGGGAAAATTAACTCAAAATGCCTAAGCTATTTATTTTTCTTGCAATTTATTTTTTTTTTTTTACAATCAATAAACTCTAAACCCCCCAACGGTTAACAATTCGATTGAGAAATTCGAAAGTTTCCAGTGTTCAACCACCTTCTACTACTACGTAATTGGTGAGAACGATTAAATTATTTAGAATGAAATTGGGCGATGAATTCCGCCTTCCAATCTTTTTATCTGCAAATATCTTTAAAAAAATAAACAACCACCATACTTATGATTCATGTATTAACAATTGACACTCTCTCTCCCCACTAAATCCTTTCCCTAACTAACAATATAACAAGTGAATTCATCCTAGTTTAAAAGGCTAATATTAAATTAGTTTTTGATTTACTATTTAGAACAATGGATTTCACCAAACACAAATTAATTTTCTCTTACATTTTCAAGTTCACAACCAAATATGAACTTTAAATTTTGAATTCAAATCTAGAAAGAGTACCAAGTTATGTATAGACTTCAAACCGTTTAGCTTTAACCATGTTAATAGTCCCACATTATTGGTTGATAGAGAATCAAAGTTTATTTACCAATGAATCACGAAATGCTATGGTTCTTCAATATGATTTCTTCATTTTGTCAGAAGTCATTCGCGGAATCATGCACCTTTTCGTAGTTATAACTAGAAAAGTACAGTTGGTTGTATCCAACTTATTCTTGAAATAAACAACTTGCACACATCCCCTTTCCAAAAAAAAAAAAATAATACACCAAGCACAAAGCTTATTTATTGGATTTGTTGCTAAAATATCGGTATTAAACCCAAAACTCTAGGCGGATGGCCAGTAACCCGAAGAAATGAAAGAATCGGTTACATTTTTCGTATGACCTCCTCTTATAGATAAAACTAATTATCTATTTCGTTCTATTTTTTTATTTTGTTAATTTCCTATTTTTATTCGAAATAGAGTAAAAAATATGTTGAAGTTTTTAAACTGGAAATAAAATGTGTTTTTTTAAAAAAATAAATTTTTTTTTTATTAAATTTTTTATTTTTGAAAACAATTTTCAAATCATGATCGACCTTAATTATCGACACAAGAAAATGAAGTGAATGACAAATATAGCTACTTGGCCCAAAGTATTAACAAATATATTAGCATAATCCAAAAGAGAATTTGCAGCTATAGCAAAATTTAAATATACCTTTCATAGTCTAACCATGATGAACTATACCGCTAGTAGAAGTCTATCCATGATAAACATATAAATTGGAATCTATCAGTACTAGAGACTAACATAGGTAAATTTTATTATATATTTGCAATTCTTTAAAAATATTATTACACAGTTAATTATTAGCCCAAAAATTGTCATTCATTACTATTACCTTAAAAAGTAACAATAAAGTATAATCTAAAATGATCTATAGAAAAAACAAACAGATAAAGAAGTTGAGGGATTCCTAACAAATTGATAGAAAGGAAGATTACAAATATAGGGCCACAAATACACTCTGTGTAATCTAAATATATTTTATTCAAAAAACCACAAAATAAATGTGGGATTCAACAAAATTGCTAGAGAAATTAAAAGCATTACCAATACGCCGGAAAAGTTGGGGAATAGGGTCCAGATACAATGTATTTATGTAATATAGTCCCAATTTTGAAAACACTTTTATTTTAAATTTTATGTTATTAAAAAATCTAAATTATTTGGTATTTGAAATATTTACTTTTAAAACAAATCATCTAGATTTTAATATAAAGTTGTACTTGATTTGGACTCATTCTCTATTTCTTTCTTGAATAATATCAATAAGTGGAGGTATTTTTGTCTATCAGTTGATTGAAAAATTTAATGTTTAGCTATTTTTATAAAAGAAAAAGTCATTTGGTTATTTTTCAAAAATTAATCTTTAAATTTAGATATATCAGTAGCCTTTAAAACATAACTTAAATTCAGCCACTGGAGACTTCTCACACTTTCTTGTCTTAATAATCAGGATTTTTTTTTTAAAGAATATTGTTTTAATAAATAATGAAACAAGTATGGTTGAGCAAAAAAAAAAACATAACAAAGATAGAGTTGGACAATCGTAGAGCAACACGATTATGAGAAAATCTATCCCCGGTCTACAGGTATTTAAATGAATCATGGACCATGTACGTGGTTTTATCCTAAATCGTACCAAAAAATCATTTAGGGGTCCATGAGCTCCACATTAAACCATGGACAAGGTTTGAATTCGTAATCCCCAAAACTCCACTCGTCCCCTCGTATTTGTTTCACTTGGCGCTAGCTCCTTTCCAACTTTCTCTCCAATTCCTTCCACTCCAGTTGCTGCTGTTGCTGGCCTCACCAATTGTCGATTGTCCTGGACGCCACCACCAGTGATATCTAAGGGTTGTATTTTTTTTTTTTTTTTTTTTTTATAGATCTAGAATATTTTTTGTGCGTGGATGTATGGAGTAATTCCAAGAATATTTGAACTTTTTTTTTTAATGACAAAAATAGGATAAAAATGATATTAAAATTTAAATATTTTTTATAAATATTTTTCATTGTCACACACGTATACCAAACGTGACATACTATGTGGCAAAATCTAGGCCAATGATTCAATTAAATACTCGCGGACCAGATACATGTTTTCTCGTAAACGAATACCCTGTTCGCGATTTTTTCAACTATACTTTTGTCATTACTTATTAAAATAACAATTTTTTTAAAAGAAAAAAATCAATAACCCACCGACAAAAGTAATCTAAAAAACATACATATAAGGTCTTTAAATAATGAAAATAAACTAATAAACCTCAATACATTTGAAAATTAGTCATTTCAAACCAGTTAATCAAGAGTTTGTAATCATTTAAGAATAATTAAAGTTCCACTCGACATAGTTAGCTGTAGCTTGAATTGAAAATGACTTTAGTCTTTTGGTGTATAACAAGAAAAAAAACCTTTCTTTTAACAATTTTATAACTGTATATTTAAATTAATTAAAAAAATTAATTAGTGAAAAATTAATTCTTCAAATAATTCTAAAAATGATTTTTATTTAATTTCTCAATTAATTCTAAAAATGGTTTCTATTCCTCAATTATTTTTTTCCTTTAAAATGGTTCTTAATTTATGGACACAGTAATATTTATGGACACAATTATATTTATTCTTCCTCTTATTTTTCTCTTGAAATATCTATTTTCTAAGCATTTTTTCATCAATTTCATTCCTATCTCCATTGGTACATGCCTGAGTTAGAAAGTTATGTTAACTTTGAGAAGCAACCGACATAGTCAATTTAGAGGTAGTGCCAAATTTTCCTTTCAAAATAATAGTTTTTTCACGACCTAACAATGATCGACGTTTGTATAGTTTCCATTAAGTAAAGCTTGAATTGTCTTTTAATGAAGCAGGAGTTGAAATTGAGTTCATTAAATGCAAATGAATTTTGTTCATTAAATGCAATTTCATTTCGTTATTATCGTGGACAACATGCAAGGTCAATCCCGTTACCCTCCTTGAAGTCCTTTTGGCATGATTTAGATGCATCTTATTTCGTATCAAAATGCTTCATCTTTGTACGAACAATCTTCAACCTCTCTTCACCAAACTGTAGGGCTAACAATACCAAATTGATGAAAGTTGTGTATTGAAACAAAAACGATGATGATAGTACAAGATAAACCAGAAGTTTATTCAAAGTAATCCGACCCCTCCCTCCCTTGAGATCTCTCTTAGGTCCTAAATCACTCACCAAAATAATACACTCATTGTATTTGTAACCAAACATTCCTAATAAACTTCATAGTTAATTACTAACATATCCTACTAAATCACTCACCAAAATAATACACTCATTGTATTTGTAACCAAACATTCCTAATAAACTTCATAGTTAATTACTAACATATCCTACTAAATCACTCACCAAAATAATACACTCATTGTATTTGTAACCAAACATTCCTAATAAACTTCATAGTTAATTACTAACATATCCTAAATACCTACTAATATATATCCTCATTTCTATTCCAATAGCATTCCTATATCAATACACTTCAGGAATAGATGATTGACAAGCTAGATTTCATTTTTCTCCTTTTCGTTAAACCTCTATATTTGTCTCTCATACTTGGATGTTTGATTAGATTTTTTATTGTGTATTCTTGAATGTGAGTAGCTAATAAAATTATAGTTCTTAGGGATTGATGTAACCATTAATGGTTTCCTCATTATTCTATTAGCAGCAATGCTACTAGTCTCGTGACAGGATTAATTAATGTTAGGATCAAAATTTTATGCTTGAGAGAGATGTGATTTAGATTAGAACTTAAATACATGATGAAGTAAGTAGTTCAAAAGATTCGAAGATTTTAAAATTTATTCCCATGTTAAAATAAGTAAACTTTAGGCCTTTGTTTGAAGAAAAAAACTGAATATTAAACATGTATTCGCAACTTTATTTTGTAGTTAGGTAAGTAAAATGGGGAAAATATGAGAATTTAGCTAGAAACTTGGATATAAGCAAAGGTTAATATTGTAAATATAATTTGATAAACTAACACCTTAAACAAATTACTAAATAGAGGCTGTACAAACATAGTAATTAATGATCTCCTTGTCTATTCTTTTTGGATTTGAAAAGGCTGAAAATTGAGAAGGAAGATTGAGATTGTTTCAGCCTGCCTCCCATGCATGGTGTTGTATTATTTGGAAATTAATAGGTTGGAAAGAAGAATTAAATTGTCGTTGGGTTTGGTTTGAAAATGGGAAGGTGAGGAATAATGTTGTTTCTATAGTAGAAGAAGAAGGGCATAGATTGAAAGGACAGCCTTTGGGGAACAAAGAATCTATAGATGCATGCTAAATTAGTAAAAAAAGAAAAGTGTCCAAGAAACATAAATGTTAGTTTGTGGGGTAACTATTCAGATACACTTTTTGTTTCCTCCATTGCTTTGAGCCTTATGTTGACTATAAGAATCCTTTGCCAAGACTTATTGCTTTGAGCCCTTATGTTGATTCTAAGAATCCTTTGCCTAGACTTATTCCTTTGAGCCCTTATGTTGACTATAAGAATCCTTTGCCAAGACTTATTGCTTTGAGTCCTTATGTTGATTATAAGAATCCTGCAAAGACTTGGAATACTAATTCCAAGTTACTCTTTCTTTCCTTCCTACACACGTTGGAAGCAAAAAGCAAAAATACAAAAATATGTACATAAATTGTGTATTTATACAAAAAATGTACAAATGTCGATAGCAAAATCTGAATAAAGTAATACAGTTGACCTTCACATTTAGCGAAAAATTTGTAGATTTAGGAGTAGCATAATGACCACTGTGGTGTTTGTCACACACACTTAGATGCTTAAGTTAGAAAGTGGAAGGATAAATCCAGTCGAGAGAATGAAATTATTTTCCATGTAGGCATAAGGATGTATTCGTTGGAGATTTAAGCCTTGGATTTGGGCATGCATTTTGCGACATTCAATTAGGGAGCATCAGCCTTGACCTTGTCCTCGATCTTCGTTTTCCTTGTTTCTTATTGCCACTGAACTTATTTAGTCTCAATTATGCCCTCTGGTTCACAATTACCCACAACATTTTCTATTCATTCTTAATTGCTCTCAAACTACGAAGATTTTTTCATTTTCTCAAACATTGAGCCATACGAATAGCTTGTACTTGTTGACCAAAAAATGTGCACGTGTTTAATTGGCTAAAAAATCTGCTAATAAAGTAAATGGTTAGGTGTGTGCATATATGTTTTTTGTAATTTTTTAACACTAAATTGAGATGTCAACTTAAAACCTTTACATATGGTTTACAATTTTTTACATGTAATCATTGTACTTGAGGTAGAAAAAATACTTTTCTTCCATACAAACAACAAAATTACAATATGCTTTCCTATTAGTGGAATGTATGAGTGTAATATGCACAAAAAAAAAAAAAAAAAAAAAAAAAT
>QLSR01000292.1:478090-485590 GCA_031780015.1 Citrullus colocynthis
AAAAAAAAAAAAAAAAAAAAAAGAATGTAGGCCATTAAGGGGTTTAGGGCTTTTTTTTATAGCATCTTATGCCAAATTATATGTGTTAAGGTTTATTATGCATGTATATTGATGTTGAGAATCCTCACATTAGCTGGATAAAAGGATGTTCATGAGTATACAAGGGAGAAGAACTATCATGAATCATATGAGGCATTATGGGTGAAACCAAAAGTAAAATATGAAGGTTATAAACTACTATATAAAATGACTATCGAACACCATGAACTAATGATTTCAATTTTATACTTTTTTTTAAAAAAAGCCTTTCACCAACCAAGTTCTTTTTTATTTTTATTATTTTTAGTATACGATCGGCTGAGTTAGTCGTTCGAGATGATCAATGAAGTTGATGGTCAAAGTTAGTCACCAAAGATAATCATTGAAGTTAATTGCAAAGGTGGTAGTCGTGTGAAGTTCGATGTGGAAGGTGATCACTAGAGATGATTGTCGGCGGTGGTCTGTATCGAACATTGTCGCCAAAGGTGGTTGTTAGAGTTTGGCAATGGGAGCTGATTGTCGAAGCATGTTATTGACGATAGTTGTTATCAAAGTTGGGCATCGAAGATGGCCATGAGAGTCATTTGTAGGGTATAATTATTGAAGGTGGCCGTTAGAGCATGTCGCTAGTGATGATTGTGCTAGAGTTGGTCACCAATAGTGGTTGGTGCGTGGAATCAAATTAAAGGAGAGAGAGGGAGAATAACTCCTTCTCCCCATTCCCCTGCAACCGTATGGGAGTTTCAGTTAATTAAAATTAAATAAATTAAAATTAATTTAATTTTAATTAAAGAATATTTAATTAATCAAATTAATTAATTATTTCAATTTAAATTAAATATGCATTCAAATCCATCTCTCTTAACCTATAGTTTTAATATGAATCTTATTCACACATTAATACTCTCACATTATATAGTTTAATTTTGAATCTCATGTAAACTTAACTTTATATTATAATATATCTATATACATTAGATTAAATGTATTTTATACACATTTTCTTATTTAATTGGAATAATTCAAATTCTTCCTAAACTACTTAATCTTTGTTTTCCATGCAGTGAGCTAGCAAGGAGACCTAATGAACCTACAAGTTAAAAGCTCCCAGATTAATTAATTAAACTCTTTAATTAAGTTTAATTAAATTAATCAACATTCATTAACTGTGTGTTACTCCACTAAAGACCCATAGTTGCACTCTTCGCACTGTAAAATATTTTTGTGTTCATGGATTTAACCATTACAAGTAATTCGATCCTTCACGAGTTGTTCGTAATTACAGCTGGGTCAGATCATCATTTGACAACCTGTAATTAACTCTTGCTCTTTAAATCCCACTGATCCTCGAACAAAAAATCTATTTATGGTCCGATCATAAACAAAATTCCTCTGGGACCAATGAGAGGGAGGGGCCCAATTGTTCAAGACTTAGATTCAACACTTAAGGGAAAAACTCTACCTCCTCTACTTTACCATAGAATCGGGAATGAGTGAATTCCATCTTGTGTAGCTAAACTTGTGGCTTGTACCTTGTAAACAAATTGTTTATTGGATTTGTGTAGCTAAACCCTAAACTCATAGTTTTGTCTATTTAATAAATAAAGTGTTATTTATTTTGACATTTAGATTTGCATAACTCAAATTTAACAAACTAAGATCCAAAAGGTTATTCAATGTAACTTGAACAGTATGTGGTTGACATACATGTGGATTGTGTCCAAGTAATAACCTAACCGGTCTATAGTTTATGGATAAGGTTGGGTACCTTATCTTGGTAACACTACAGTACAACCCGCTTTGTAACCTTTACAAATGATTTGATCCAAATTGTTCATGTAGAGACATGAGAGTGAGGGTATCCTATACAATGAGTTTGTATAAGACCGGACAACGAAATATATAATCTCTCTTTGTAATACCGTTGACTGAAGAGATTAATATTTCAAACGATGACCATATGTAAGTCGATCTCAATCTTGAGTGAAGTTATGGACTTCTGCCTATGAGGGATTGCCCTTTGATTTTGTATGGGTGAGAGTGGCCCTAGTCGCTGACTCAATATGCCTACCATTTTGGGGACAAGACCATGGGGGAGCTGGGAACATAGCTACACAAGATGAAATTTATTCCTGCCTGCATTAGGGTAAGTGGATGATTTGTTCCTTTAGGTGCTAACTCTAGGTCTGAACAATAGGGCTCCATCCTCTCATTGGCCCGAAAAGGACATGGTTTATGGTTGGACCATAAACAAATTGTTCCTTAGATGATTAGTGGTACTTAAGGAACAAGAGGTCATTATAGGGGTAAAATGATAATTTGACCCAACCACAATTACAAACAACTTTTGGATGCGACTTACATGTGATGGTTATATCAGTAGACACAAAATATTCTACAGTTTTATAAGACTGTAGCTATAAATTTTTAGTGGATTGCCCCATAGTTAATGAATGTTTATTAATTTAAGTAAAGAATTTAATTAAATTAATTTCGGATCATTGGAACTTATAATTGTAGGTCCATTAGGTCCCCCTACTAGCTCACAATGAGTAAAGCAAGAATCAAGAATATTGCAAGAATTTGAAATGTTTAAATTAAATAAGGGAATTTAATTGTATATGATACAATTAATATAATGTATATAGATACATTATACTATAAAGTTAATTTTGAATCTTAAACTATATAATATAAGAGATTTGATTTATTTAGATAAGATTCAAATAATAAATAATATGACTTGGATTCATACTAAACTATAGGGTAAAATTAATATGAATAAGATTCGTATTAAAACTATAAAGTTAAAATTAATATGAATAAAATTCATATTAAAACTATAGATTATGAGAAAGAAATGTGCATTTAAATATGATTCAAATGTTTAATTAATTAATTTAATTAATTAAATTAAATTAATAACCCCCATGCATTTTTGCAGGGAGTGGGAGATTGGAGAGGGAAGTCAACTTTCATCTTCTCTCTTTTAAGTTGTAAAAGATCTTGAATACAGTGGGAGTTTTTATTTATTTATTTATTTATTTTACGTGAAAAATAATATTTCTCTCTCTTTCAAATTTTCTTTCAAGCAAAAACAAAGAAGAGTTCTCTGTCAAAAAACGTATTCCCACTTTCAAAAAGGTTGCCACAAACCTTTTCTTGCCAAGAGAATAGCATGGAAGTCATTTTGGTGGTGTATTGCTCGTGAGTGAAGAGTTCATGAAATCAATTCAAGGTCTGGAGAAGTTTGAAGAAAAGTCTTCAAAGGTAAGCTTCTTTTTCCCATATATATTTTTAACATGCTTAATCTTCTAGTTTTACTTTATATTTCTAATTTATGAAATTTAATTGAAGCATAAAGTGATCACATGCTTCCGCTTGAGATTCGTTCCCTTCCGTGAGGATGATACTTGGTCTCACAACCAATATCATTTTACTATACTATTACTTGGTGTATTAGGCTTCCGCTTACCAATTTTTGGGCAATGACAAAACTCTTCCAGTCATTATTATAGTAGAACTATTGAAGCCACATCTTTATTGCAGGTATTGGAAAAGCACAAGCAGGCAATTGGATAAATGATTGTTGACATCATGGGAATTAGCCCTTCGTTCTACATGTCATATCCCCTCCCAAGTTACCTGCACAACCTGAAATGAGATGTGAGGATAGTATACATCACCCCTCTTGTGACGCATACCATCCGTTCCCTCACACACATTCTGAACTGTTCACAATGAAATCTCCAGATTCTAAAACATTTTAAACATCATATGTAGAAAAGTATATATAAACCAAAAACGAAATTTCTCAACTCTTTTTCATGTCCTTACACAACCCATAGTTCAATCCCTGGTAATTGTACATACATATCTACATGCCACCTAATTAAGGTTTAACATACAACTAACACTTCAACAAGTCAAATTATTCAGAGTCTTGAAGCTTAAGCAGGGCGAGTGGGAGTAGGCAGAGCACCAGAAACGTCCTTGCTACCTGGAGAGGAAAGAAAACATTGAAAACATGAGCTAAATGCCCAGTGAGTGACAATTTTTAACAAACCATTTTAGTTCGGAAATCATCAGTAGTAAAACTATGCTCAACATCAAACATAAAACATGTAATCACTTCAAATACATTAGTTAAAACAAACTTAATTGCCCTTATCACTTCATACATGATTTCCAGCAAATCATAAGAAAACAGTTTAAGTACAGTACTTTTCCCTTAGTTGAAGTGGAGCAAAACTCAACACCCCAACGTCGAAAGCATATAAGGCTCGATGCGGAGCAAGACTCAACGCACCAGCATATAACCTCTATGTGCACATAGGAATATAGCGGGTTGCCCAAGTACCTTCTCATGTCCTTGAGTACTGGGTCCCGGGGAAACTCACATGCCTTACTAGCATTGAGCCTCCTCTAAAACATTTTCCTTTTTAGAACAACATTTTATACAACCGTTCGTACACAAATCGTTCATAAGAATACAGGGCAATTATCATATCAATAACATCTCATGAGCATTCTTTTCAATAGCTTTAAGAACATAACATATGCCTCACAACCCATTTAATCACAAATTCACATTTCATTGGAAAACCGAACTATCATGTTCAACAAAATCGTTTGAAAGTAAAAGAAGTGTCACTCACAATTCTTCCTAGGCCTTGAGTGGATTATACGCCTTCCCTATTTCCTCTTGGCCTGAAATAGATATTTCCCCTTGTTATACTTCTTTTCCATTCACAAGAACATAAACAACAACTTATTATATGCACAATGCCTATAGTTTATCATGCGGTCAAACTTCCATTAGTTCATTCTCAAGCCTTAAACATTAAGGCTATTATTTCTAGCTATTGCTTACCCTTCTGTTAGACTTTAATTCAAAGAACATTTTGCCTGCAGCTCACTTTTGCTATTATACCAACATTTGAGTTTTATCTTCTTCTTAACAAAGCTGACTGTTACAGTTTTGCTGTTTCTGCTTAATCTCTGCTAAAAACGCATTTCCAGCCCATATTAAGACTTCTTCTCTTCTACAAACTTGTAAAGAATTAAGTTCCACAGCTTACCTCAAAATTTCAAGGCTTAACTCTTTTTCGTTCTCCAGTTATGTCAAAATCACTCCGCGTTGCTCCATATTGCATAACAGTTTTGTAGTTGCTGCTTTTACCTAATAATTCATGTGATTAACCTCAATTTCAGCTTAACCATTTTTCATACGACTTGTTAGGAATTATGTTAACTTACTAACCTCAAAATTTGAGTCATTCTACCCCAAACAACAACCACTGTTCAGTCTGTGCGTCTACGATCAATCCTCTGTTCCAGCTCAGATTTAAGCACCAAAACAGGTAGAATTTTGCCCAAAAACTATAAGAACACCTTTCTCTTCCTTCTCTGGTGGTTTCTCTGAAAGATGGAACTGACTTAAGTTCTCGAAATGTCTAAAAATAATTAAACTCACCTATATATATACTGCGACTTATCCCTCACAAGTACCAAGATGATAATGCCGACTTACCCCTCACCGTAGTTTGGCGCTGGTCTTTCCTTCGATGCAAGGCACTCATGTCTATGTTCTCCTCCAGCGTCTTCAGCAACTAACCATTCTCAACGCATGGTGTTCTCGGCGCCTCTTACTTCCGACGCATACAACATAGTCATTCACACCACTAGCTTTATCGCGTCAAGACCGTTCTGTCTTGGACGCAGTGTGACTCTAGCGCATGGCTATCTTCGACGCATGGTAACTTCAACGCATGGCTGTCTTCGACGCATGGTGACTTCAACGCATGGTTCAAACATATTTCTTTCCCCGCCAATGATCACTTATCCTTCGATGTGACGATTACTTCATCTCACAACCCTTTGTGATTCAATTAACAACACATGATTTCTCAAATAATTCAACTTCTCGCTACTTTCACCAACGCATGGTCTTGGCTAACACTTAACTAAAATTTTGCTCTACTTCTTGGCTACTTCCCACTAGCAACGCATAACCTCAGTCGCATTGCTCTCCCCAACACTTGGTTTTACAAGTCAGTGCTTACACTACATACATCCAAATTTAGAGGAAGAAGCCAAGAATTCTATACAAAACTAGAGACAATTGAACCCGATCATGAAAGAAGTTATTAGAAAAGAGATTATTGAATGGCTTGATGCATAGGCGATATATCCAATTGGTGATAGTACTTGGGTGAGCCTAGTACAGTGTGTCCTAAATAAGGGAGGGATGACAATTGTTACAAATGAAAAGAATGAATTGATTGATAGCATCATAAAAGTGTTATTTTCCTAACTTGATTCGGGCTCATTGGTGAATTTTATGTGTTTATTATACTATTTTGAAGGTATTGAGCAACTAAGAGGTAGAACCAAAACGGGACAAAAACGAACCAAAACGGAGCTCCGAAGCATCAACCATGAAGAGAGAGAAGAAAATCACCAAAATGCCCCTATGGAGTGTCGTTGCTTTATGCCCTACGCTGTGCTCTACGCTATCAACTTGAGAGCAAAGTTTTGGACAGCATCGCGACCCTCCGTAGATTGACGAAAAGGCAAGGCATGAATGCACCCAAGTGCAAAGTGCAGCATGATAACAATGAAAATGTGTTATCTTTCTTTGCTTAATTCGAGATTTTTCTTTGGTTTTATGCGTTTATTTCGTTATTTTACCGGTATCGAGCACTTTTAGGGTAGAACCGAGCGTTGGAGATGAAATAGAGCTGAAATAGAACAAAACGAAGCTCAATTACATCAACTGGGAAAAAAAGAGTCAAAATAACCAAATTTCTATGATTACATCTTTAATATGTTTTTAGTCTCAAATGGGCAACGTCCAAAACATGTGCTTGTTGAGAATTCTTGGTTGTTTAAAATAACCACTTTGCACATTGCATGATTAGGATGTTTCAAGAACGAAATTGATTAGTAGCTTAGGGTTGTCCAGGTTATTAATCGTCTTAGTTGAACCTATCGAGCTTAATGCGATTGTTTGCTTGTTATGGACACTATCAAACCCTAACAACTAAACAATTAGTCTAATTAAGAAATGAATTAAAGTAAATGTGAGACTTCTATGGCTGCTATCGAACCCAATTAATCCAGCATTTGTTTTAATTAAGTGATTAATTAGTAATTAGGGCACTTGCCTTGGGCTATCCAGGCAAGTTAGCTAAGCACATTAAATCGAGAGAGATAATCCTGAGTAATCCCATGATTAATCGAACATCGGGTGGATCCTAAGTCCTGAGCTAGGTGTTTCCTTTTACTTTTCTTGTACTTTTATTTTCTTCCAATTTAAATTTTGCAATTTAAATTCCCGTATTCTTTCCAATCAAAAACCCCCATTTTTACTACTTTCCATAGAACAATTTAGCTGAAAGAGATCATATCTTAGGCTCCTTATGATTCGACCCTGGACTTGCTGCTTGTGCTACTCAA
>QLSR01000292.1:490590-499365 GCA_031780015.1 Citrullus colocynthis
TCCTTTTTGTTCTTTAGTATCTTCTTCTTCTTCAATTGATAGGAATTCAAATGTCTCATGTTATATTCAATTAATTGGATTGATTGGAATTTGGCTGCTTTAAACTAAAATTAGAGATATCATAATTTGGGAACTGTGATACCATTCTATTATCACTGTCTATCATAGAATTATATTACTTTCTGACACGTGATAGATAGAGAGTGATAGAATTTTGTCACTTGTCTATCGCTGATAGACAATGATAGAATTTTATTACAGTCTAATTTGAATTGGATAGACTATGATAGAATTTTATCACTTTCTATTGATGATTTGTTTTTTCTATTTGTATAGTGTGCTTGTTGGTTTATCTTCCTATTTGTATGATGTGCTTGTTCTTCCATTAGATAGTTTATTTTTTCTATTTTAGATTTGTTTGTATTGCTTTGTTTTTGTCTTTGTATAATATGTTTATTCTTAGATTTGTATTCAATTTGCTTCATGAAAACTTAATTTATTTATTAGTTAGCGATAGACAAAGATAGAATTCTATCTTTGTCTATCAGTTATAGACAGTAATAGAACTCTATCTCTGTCTATCATTAATTAACAGAGATAGAACTCTATCTTTGTTTATCTATGATAGTTATTTTTACTATAAGTTTCAGATAAATAGTGATAGAAAACTATCTCTATCTATCACTAAACATTTCATAATGTAGCATACTCTAAAGAAAAGTTGTATTTTCTCTCTTTGTTGATTATGAAACAAAGTAAATAGAAGTTGCTAATCAAATTGAAAAAATGAGGGGTAGTGTTAGAATTTTGGTTTGTCTTTATGTTGGTATGATTTTCTTGTTCTCTCTTTCCTATTGATTACACCTTTTACAGTTTTCTTCATAATTTATCTCTATCCATAAGTGATAGGTTATCTCTGTCTATTACTATCACTGTCTATTAGTGATAGACAGAGATAGACTTCTATTTCTTTCTACTGTGATAAATATTTGTACTATTAATTTATTATACAATCTTTTTCTCTTTTGTAGTAATTTAATACCATGGTTAATCTTCATATAGTTGTTCTTTATGGTGGGCAGTGAAACCATTACAATTGTTATGAGAATTATAAGGTTGGTGAAGTTTTGGTGGATGATATGATATTGGATGGTTTGATAGAATTATTTGTATTATTGGATTTTGGTAAAAATAGTATTCAAATTGTCTTGCAAATAAAACAAGATAAGGATGTTCGTTGGTTTTTTACTTTGGCTAAAGATGGAAGAACTAGACATCCTTTAGTTGCTCACGTGGTTTTCGCTTCCTCTCATTTCACTCTTCGCGCATAAAAGATTGTTAAGTTAGGTCAAAAAGAAGAGGTAGAGAGAGAGAACAGAACGGAACCGATAGCCCCGAATTATGTCGGAAAAGGCAAGAGAAAGAAAAGTCAGGACTCTCTCCGCATAAGCCACCAGGTCGCACGACAGAAGAACACCCAACATAAAGATGCACACTCCTCCATGTGAAATATTCATCTTCATTTTAGTCATCATTCTTTGGAAGGATCTTCTAGTGTTATTAGTAGTGGATGTGGTGATAGAATGTTATGTTTAGCTTCTTCTACTTCTTCTTCAAATGAAATTGATTTTTAAGTGATAAGAGATATTCATTTTGATGGTGATTTTAAGTAAAAGATGTATTTGCAAGTAAAGAAATTATGTCAAAGTGTTTTCACATAGTAGCAATGAAGAATTTTCAATTTAAGACTTCAAGATCAAATTCAAGGTCTCTTGAGTTGAAATGTTTACAAGAAGGTTGTACATAGTATTTTAGGACATCTCGGTTCAAGAAGAGTGAGTTATGGATGCTTAGGAAATACATTTCCGACCATGACTGTTCAATGAATACAACTCAAAAAGTTGTCATAGGAAAACATGTTCCATTATTGGTGATTGTTTGAAAGAGGATTTTAGGTTTATCTCTACCGACCAATCTATTCCTGGAGAAATTGTCTATAGGGCTCGTACTAAGCTTGATGTTAATATTAGTTATCAGAAAGCTTGAGGGCAAAATAATACATAGTAAGGTCGTTAAAAGGTGATGCAGCTAAGTCATATAGTTTGATTCCAAAGTTCTTTGAAAAGTTGAAGGAAATGAATCTAGGTATTACTACTAATATCTTTTTCTTGGCAAGCTTCTATCACTGATAGACCGTGATAGACAGTGATAGACTGTCTATCAGTAAAAGATGTCTATCTCTATCTATCTATGTCTATCAGTAAAAGATGTCTATCTCTATCTATCTATAAATGACAGAGATTGATATATTTGTTACCATTGGCAACTGATATGCATACTTCAATCTACTTTTGTAGGTTCATATACACTGCTTTTGAAATAGATGAAAAACTTATGTCCATTTTTGTGGTAAGTCTGACCGAGAAAATAAACACAAAGCACATAAGTAGTTTTCTTTTTTTAAAAAAAGAATAATTATTTAAATTAATTATTAATTATTAAAATTTAAAAGAACTTTTGTTCATTTTCTCGGTAAGTCTAACAAGAAAAATGGGCAGAATGCCTTTTTTTATAACCTTTTTTAATTATTTAAACTACAATTAAAATTAATTATTAGATTTTAAAATTTTTTTGTAACGCTTACCAAGAATATGGATAGAAAGCTCATAAAAGTTTTTGAAAAATTATTATTAAATAAAAAATATATTAAACTATTTACAAATATAGAAAAATTTTACTATCTAACAGCGATAGACCACGATAAACTTTTATTGCTTGAACAATAGACTGTGACAAACTTCTATCATCGATAGACAGTAAAATTTTTCAATATTTATAAATAGTTTGACTCATTTTTTTCAATATTTATAATTAAATCAAATTAATAATTAATTATTAACTATTAAAAATTAAAAAAATATTAACAAAACCTTAAGTGCCCGGAAAATAGACAGAAAGCACATTTTTAATTTTAATTATTTAAATGAAAACTAAATAATAAATATAAATTATTAAAATTAAAAAATGAATTTCATTATGAATATTATATTTGTAATAGATGTCCATTATGTAGCCAACTTTAGTGGCTAAAGGCCATGTGTCTCTTAAAGACACAACCTTAGTGGCCATGAAATGCCACTACCTACTTGCCAAATTGCTTATAAATAGAGGCTGCCAAATTGCCTATAAATAGAGACTTTTTGTGGATATTGTAATACATACATTGGAGAGAAAAGAAGAGAAAAGATTGGTGAAATTTGAATTTTCATTTTCCATAAAATTCCACTTTCTTTATTTTAGTTTATTTTAAGTTTATTTTATTTAATTTGGTTATTTTAAATTACTTTTATATTATTTTATTATTTTAATATTATAATTTCTCAATTTTTGTGCTCCCGTTTTTCTGTTATTTTGCTTCTCAATTTTAAAACACGTTGTCATCACGAGCTCTTGTTGTTTTCCCGTTGAAGGTAGGTTCTGAAGTGTTATCATGGCAAATCTTACAAAAATATAATTTGCAGCCTTTGACATTAATGAAAATAATTATTTGTCATGGGTGCTTGATGTTGAAATATATCTAGATGTCATGAACCTAAGAGAAACAATAAAAGAGGGAAATGCAACATCCATTCAGGAAAAAGCAAAAGCTATGATTTTCCTTTGCCATCATCTCCACGAGGGATTGAAGATGGAATATTTAACAATAAAAGATCCCTGTATCTTGTGGAAGAATTTAAAACAAAAATATGATTATAAAAAAACAGTGATTCTTCCTAAAGCTCGTTATAAATGGATGCATTTGAGGCTCCAAGATTTCAAATCAGTAAGTGACTATAACTCTGCATTATTTAAAATCAGTTCAAAATTATTGTTATGCGGAAAGAAAATTATTGATACGCATATGTTGGAGAAGCATTTTCTACATTTCATGCCTCGAATATGCTCCTGCAGCAGTAATATCGAGAGAAAAGTTTTAAACAATATTCATAATTAATTTCATGTCTTCTCGTGGCTAAACAAAATAATGAGCTATTGAATGAAGAACCATGAATCTTGACCAACTAGAATAACACCATTCCCTGAAGTAAATGCTGTAAATTTTAATAATCGTGGTCAAGGTCGTGGTCGTTGTCGTGACCGTGGCAAAGGAACAAATAGTTATTATTTTCGTGGTGGTCATTTTAATCATCCAAATTTCAAAAAGAACCACCGGAAATGATGATCATAAAGGAAAAGGTCCACAAGATAAAAATTCAAAAAATGATGAGCATAAATGCTTCCGATGTGGGATGATTGGGCACTAGTCTCGTGTTTGTTGTACAATTAAAACACCTAGTTGATCTCTATCAAACTTCCCTAAAGGAAAAAGGGAAAAATGTGGAAGCAAATTTTGCGCTCCAGGATAATATATATTTGACCCATTCAATATGACAAATTTGGATGTTGCGGATTTCTTTGAATCTCCTGAAGAGAAAATCAGCACAGATGATGGCATAGCAAGTGTTTCTTTTTATTTTGAGAATATTTAGAATTAATGTTGTTTATTTTGTCCATTTATCTTTTATGTTTTTTTTTAAACCTTGTATTTCAAGTTTTGTTTTTCTTATTGTAATTATTTTATTTAAATGAAGAATCATGAACAATTTTCATATATTGAGTGACTCAAAAATCAGGAATGAAGATCTACGTCTAGCAGACTGTGCAACTACACATACAATACTTACAAATAGAAAATATTTTTCTAAATTGACAATGCTGGAAGCAAAAGTCAATACAATATCAGGTTCTGTAAACCTGATTGAAGGATTTGGAAAATCAAATATTATTTTGCCTAGAGGAACAAAATTTACAATTAACAATGCATTGTTTTCTAGTCAATCAAAGAGAAATCTATTAAGTTCTAAAGATATACATTGCAATGGTTATCATATTGAGACTGATAGAAAAATGAGATAGAATATCTTTATATTATATCTCCTATCTCACATGAAAAACGTTTATTGGAAAAGTTGTCTACTTTATCTTCTGGATTATATTATACTCATATACGAGTCATTGAAACATATGCAACAATGAACCTGAAGTTCATGAATCCATATATATTTACAATTTGGAATGACCGGTTGGGTCATCCAGGATCTATAATGATGAGAAGAATCATTAAAAATTCAAATGGACACCCATTAAAGAACCAGAAGATTCTTCAATCTAGTGAATTATTATGTGATGCTTGCTCTCAAGGAAAATTAATAATTAGATCGTCACAAGCTAAAGTGGGAACCGAATCACCTGCATTTTTGGAACGAATTCATGGTGATATGTGTGGACCTATTAACCCACCAAGTGCACCATCTAAACTTTATGGTATTAATAGACGTATCTAGTAGATGGTCACATGTGTGCTTATATCAAGTCGAAACCTTGCATTTGCAAGATTACTTGCTCAAATAATTAAGTTAAAAGCACAATTTCTTGATTATACAATTAAGACCATTCCTCTTGATAATGCTGGTGAATTTTCATCCCAAACTTTTGATAATTATTGTATGTCAATTGGGATAAATTTTGAAAATCCTATAGCCGATGTTAATACATAAAATGCTTTAGCAGAATCATTTGTAAAACGTTTGCAATTAATTGCTAGACCATTACTTATGAGAGCTAAGCTTCCTACATCTATATGGGGACATGCTATTTTGCATGTTGCGTCACTTGCATGCATTAGGCAAGTAGTTTATCATAAATACTCACCATTACAATTAGCTTATGGCTAGGAGTCAAATATTTTCTATCTAAGAATTTTTGGTTGTGCAGTATATGTTCCAATTGTTCCACCACAATGTACTAAGATGAGTCCTCAAAGAAGGTTAGGAATATACGTTGGATATGATTCCCCATCAATTATTAGATATTTTGAACCCCTGACGGGTGATGTATTTACTGCACGATTTGCTAATTGTCATTTTAATGAGACAAATTTTCCAAAATTAGGGGGAGGAATTAAGAAGTTGAAAAAGGAAATTGCATGGAATGCATCATTATTGTCTCATTTAGATCCCCGTACAAATCAACGTGAACTTGAAGTTCAAAATATAATTCATTTGCAAAATACAGCAAATCAATTACCATATGCATTTATAGATGCAAAGAAAGTAACTAAATCACATATACCCGTTGCAAATGTTCCGTCGAAAGTTGATATCCCAACATAGCAAGTTGTCACTAATAAATCTATAACACGCCAAAAGCGTGGTAGACTAGTGGGTTCCGAAGATAAAAATTCTCGGAAAAGAAAAATAAACGATAGTAAAAAAGACTTGGTTGAGGATGTAAATATTCATGAAGAAACCCTAGACATGATTGATAATCCAATTAGTGAAGAAGGTGAAATACCTAAAGATAATAATGAGATTTCAATAAATTATGTCATGACAGGAAAAAGATGGAATCAAACTCATGTAATTATTGATAACATTTTTGCATATAATGTTACACTTGATATTATATCTGAAAATGAGAATCCTAAACCAAAATCTGTTGAAATATGTCAACATAGAAAATATTGGCTTTGTTGGAAAGAAGCAATCGAGGCAGAATTATGTCAAGTTTTTAGACCAGTAGTCCGGACACCAGAAGATGTCAAACCTATGAGATACAAATGGGTATTTGTGAGAAAAAGAAATGAAAATAATGAGATCACAAGATATAAAGCAAGACTAGTTGCACAAGGTTTTTCACAAAAACTTGGTATTGATTATGAGGAGACATATTCTCCAGTGGTGGATGCAATTACATTAAGATATTTAATTGGCTTGACTATGTATGAAAATTTGGACATGCATCTTATGGATGTTGTCACAGCATATTTTTATAAATCTCTTGACAATGACATTTATATGAGAATCCCATAAGGATTTAAGATACCTGAAATACATAAATCAAGTTCTCGAGAACTATATTCAATAAAGTTACAGCGATCACTATATGGATTAAAACAATCAGGACAAATGTGGTATAATCGACTGAGTGGATATTTGTTGAAAGAATGATATCAAAATAATCCAATATGTCCATGTGTTTTTATAAAGAAATCACAATCAGGATTTGCTATTATATCTATATATATTGATGACCTAAATATAATTGGAACTCCTGAAGAGTTTTCAAAGGCAATAGAATATCTTAAGAAAGAATTTGAGATGAAAGATCTCGGAAAAAGAAAATTTTGCCTTGGATTGCAAATTGAGCATTTAGACGATAGGATATTTGTTCATCAGTCAACCTATACAAGAAACATTTTAAAAAGATTTTATATGGACAAAGCACATCCATTAAACATCTTAAATGAAGTCCATTCACTAGATGTGAAAAAAGATATATGTCGACCTCGAGATAATAATGAAGAACTTGTTGGTCCTGAAGTACCATATCTTAGTGCAATTGGTGCACTTATGTATCTTGCTTATAATACAAGATTAGATATTGCATTTTCAGTAAATTTATTAGCTAGATACAGTTCTTGTCCAACAATAAGAATTTTAATGGAATTAAGCATATACTACGTTATCTCTGAGGAACGATCAATATGGGTTTCTTTTATTCAAATAAATCAAATTTTGACTCAGTTGGTTATGTAGATTCTGAATATTTATCTGATCCATACCAAGCTAGATCTCAAACAGGTTATCTGTTCACTTGTGTTGGAACTGCTATATCTTGGCGATCAGTGAAACAGACCATAACAGCTACTTTCTCAAATCATGCTGAAATTCTTGCAATCCATGAAGCTAGTAGAGAATGCGTAGGACTAAGATCAATGACTTAACACATTCGTGAAACATGTGGCTTGTCTTCTAGTAAAAATCCTCCAACAACATTATACGAAGACAACACAACATGTATAGTCCAAATCAAAGGAGGATATATTAAAGGAGATAGAACAAAGCATACTTCACCAAAGCTTTTCTACACTCATGATCTTGAAGAAAATGACGATATCACTGTATAACAAATTTGTTCGAAGGATAACTTGGTAGACTTATTTACAAAATCATTACCAACCGCAACTTTTGAAAAATTGGTGCAGAACATTGAAATGCGATGACTTAGAGATCTTAAGTAATATTCCTACAAGGGGGAGCAAATGTATTGTATTATTTTAAAAGCATTAGATTATATGAAATATGTACTCTTTTTTCTTCACTATGATTTTTTTTTTTTTTTCTCATTGGATTTTTCCTAGTAAGGTTTTAATGAGGTATATTTCATATAATATATAATGGATATCTAAAGGGGAGTATTATAAATATTATATTTGTAATAGATGTTCATTATGTAGCCAAGCTTAGTGGCGAAAGGCCATGTGTTTCTTAAAGACACATCCTTAGTGGCCATGAAATGTTACTACCTACTTGCCAAATTGCCTATAAATAGAGACTTTTGGTGGATATTGTAATACACACATTGAAGAGAAAAGAAGAGAAAAGATTGGTGACATTTGAATTTTCATTTTCCATAAAATTCCACTTTTTTTATTCTAGTTTATTTTATTATTTTATTATTTTAATATTATAATGTCTCGGTTTTTATGCTCCCATTTTTCAGTCATTTTGCTCCTCAATTTTACAACAAATTTTAATTATTTAAAATTTAAATTAATTCTAAATTATTAATTATTTATATTAAAAAAAAAAACTTTACATTTCTTTCATAATAAGTTTCTTACCAGAAAATTGAATTCCCTGATTAATGTTGTCTGTGTGTGTTTTTTTTTTT
>QLSR01000292.1:499658-537750 GCA_031780015.1 Citrullus colocynthis
TTTTTTTTTTTTTTTTTTTTTTTTTTTTTTTTTTTTTTTAAATTTTATTGAAATCATGTTTTTTAGTTAATCAATTAAACTTAAATTAAACCATTTTCACCTTTTTTTTTAAAAAAAAAAATAACAAATTTACTTTATTTACCATCTTAGGTTTGAGTTTTAAAAAAAACAATCTCTCAAAATTTATGTAAGAATTGGAATTAAATGAATTTCCTCCAATTTTTTAATTCTTAGAAATTTCACATAAGAACTTTCTTTTTTTCTCAACAATTTTCAAATCGTTACGAGAAATCGTAACGACTTTTTTTTTTTTCCGTTAAGTTCTAAAATTGAGGTTGGGTTTGAAAAGTTGTAAGAGCAAAAGTAAGATAGGAAACACTTGAATGAGAGATAAAATTGTATTTTTACCATGCGAGGCCCTCCACTTAAAATCTAAAAAAAAAGTAAGGAAGAGATTAGAAAAGATAGTTTTTAAAAAATAGGTTAGTTTTGTAAGTCGAAAACATTTTTAGGTTAAGAATAGCAATTTCCCACAATACTTCTATAATTTTTCGTTCTATCTTGGTCAAACTTCACATTTTCTCATGCTTGATCCTTTTTAGCTGTTAGTGTATACAATTTTTATCGATAGCTAAAAACTACAATAAAAAAAGAAACGCTATTGTTGATGGCCAACAACCGTCAATAAAATAATAATGTTTTGACATTTTTTTAAATACAAAAATATACCAAATATAAAATGGAAAATGAAAAGATTTCCCTCAACAGCTAGAGCTATAAATTTTATACCAACAAAATAGTATTTGATGAAACAGCAGAGTTGTAACAGACGTCTTGAATGAATCACCATACTTTAAGTTAACTACGGAGCATAAGTCAACTAGCATAAAGTCTTTACTATCGATCTCGAAGTCATAGGTTGATGTATTTACTCCGCATTTTGTAGAAAAGAACAACCAAGACAGAAAAATAAATTTTGAAAAAAATACAAATAAACTATTTACACATTGGACTTATGTCCATTAGGAAGAATAGTGACAGTTTGGCGCTCAGTTTCAAAGACACGATTCCTATAAATCCTATCGATGTAATCTTTGGCCTTTTGATCGATACCAGGCTCAGCAACCCAACGGTAGCTTTTGTCCTCATCGCTCGGCCACACCTTACTTGTGCTTGACACCTCCTCCCAATTGGTAGCATGCTCATAAGGATCTCCTTTCCTACCTCTTTTTGATTTAAAGAAGTTAAAGATGGAGAAGGATGAATGAGTCTTATTCTTTTGCCTGTAGTTGCCTCCCATGGTTTAGAAGAAGCAATCAAATGGAAAATGAGTTCATCTGTGTGATTGTTGGTTTGGAGTGAGGATGTGGTGAGAATCCTATTTTTATAGGAGAAGAAAAAGGGCTGTAGAAGGAATAAGAATCTAAGGGATGAAACATGAATGTGAGTTTGTGGGGGTAATTATTCAAACTTTTGGGAAACAACACTCTTTTCATTTCCTCCATTGCTTTGTTCCATTGTTGACTAACAAAGAATCCCTTGGTTAACACTTGGAATAATTCCAAATTAATTACACTAGTTTTCTTCTTTTGCTAAAATTCTACTTTCTGTCACTCAACAATATCCCTAACTGCACATGGATGGAGCCATTGAGTCTTACTAACGAAGAATAGACCAATTATTATTAGTAGTTTAGTTAACATTTTACTGAAGTTTTGAATAAAATTAGTGTATGGTTAAATTATGTAACAAAATAAAACTACTGAGGAGAAGAAAAAAAGAAAAAAAAGTAAATTCATCTTCCTGTTTCTGTACACTTGTCTCTCCTTCTATTGGCCATTCCACTTCCTAAAATTCAAATCCGAAAGGAAAATAGGAAAAATCCTAAAAACCTCGTTACATTTGATACTATATACTAACTTAAGCATCAAAATCTACGTGACAATTACTACTTCAGTGTCTAGAGTCTTTGAGTTAGAGAGTGCAAGAGTTCGGAAAGTGAGAAAATATGGACTTATATTCCATAGACTCACAATGATGTATTTTTGGAGTTTGAGTAAGGGCTCTGAATATAGAATTTTTGAGTCAGATTGGGTTGACCCTTAGGTCCATCAGGTTAGGAAATGCAGGAAATGCATTAAGAATGCATCACTCAAAAAGTAGGGAGCCTATAGGCCTTGACGGGCTTGGTCTTGACCTTTAACTTTCGTCTTTTTCTTAGTTTGATTACCTCATCTTGATTATGCTCTTTGGTCCAAAATTACTTACATCATTACAACATTTGTTTTAGATGTTTTTAAAAGCTCTCATGCTTTGACGACTTTCTCAACAATAGCTTGTACTCGAGACTCGTGAAGAGTACAAATTTATTTATGTGGCTCAACGTTGAATACTCAATATTCTTAAATTTCTTAAATAAGAAAAGTTTATTAAGAAGATGGTGAGGGCAAGCATTGTTTGAAGAGATTAACACTTTCACTGTCATACTATCACTTCGTATATTAATGGAGTAAAAAGTATTCAATGTTGAGTTTTAAGCATTAAATTTTCTTAATTGCTCACATATTGCTCTGCAATTTTGAGTTTCGATTATTAAAATCTTCTCTCTTCTGTTGTACATTCCCAATTTTAAAAGAAAAAACTTAGGTTTTGTTTGATAACCATTTTTCTGCTTTTATTTTTTAAAATTAAGCATATTTTCTCTCTATTTCTTGTATTGATTTGTATCTATCTTTAAGTAAAATAGTTGAATTCTTTGCCAAATTCCAAAAACAAACAAGTTTTTAAAAGCTATTTTTTTAGTTTTCAAATTTTGGCTTCGTGTTTCAAATTATTGTTAAAAAGCAAATAATAAAGAAATAAATTTGAAAGTAGAAGTACGGTCTATATACTTAATTTAAAAAAAAAAAAAGGAAATAATTACAATACAGGCCTTAATTATTTTCATGTTTTACTACCTTAGGTTTCATAAGGTAATTTTAATTAAATTTTAAGTTTGTGTTATTTTATTTGTTTTTTCTTTTTTTTTTAGTTATTCCATAATTTTGGAAGCACTACTACAAATTTGAACTTTAATGTTTAAAACTGACATTATAGGGGTATAATGTGGTTAACAATCGACATTGAAGATCATATTATTAAAGGTCTTCCAGTCTTTAATGTCGATTTTCAACCGACATTATAGATGACCAATATTTTAGTGCAAGTTACCTTCAATGTCAGTTGAAAACCAATATTGAACACTCTCTTTAATGTCAGTTTTCAACCGCCATTGATCATCATCTTCAATGTCGATTTTTAACATGTTTTTTTGTCAATAATTGTATGATATGAAAGGTGATTCATCCCCACTTTTAAAATACTTTTTTTAACAACTCATGTTTTAAAATGTCCAATCCATTTTTATTGTCGGTTCGAGAATTAAAAAATGTCATTAAATGTGCTATTTTGTGTTGAGAATTGTCTGTCATCACATTTTATTAAAAATATATAAAAACATTTATTTGGGGTAATGCTTGCCTGGTGTAATGCATGTTTGCTAATCTGTGTGGCAAGCCAACAATATTTCTCTTCCACCTATAAATGCACAAAACACAACCTAAAATATAACAATATAGACAACAATACACTTTACCATAAAACTAAATATGAAGTTGCCTAGAATGCAATAACAACACGTTTCCATAAAACTACAATAAAAAACACCATATCCAACACTTTTATTTTAAATTTTCTTTTTAATTTCTTTAGGAGTTAGTTTATATGATTAGGTATATAAAATATTTTTGAGTATTTGTAGTAAATGACAAAATTGGACAAAATAATTGCAAATATATCAAATATATATTATAAAAATATTGTGATATAGCAAACTAGTTATATATATATTTCTCCTAATTCTAACTTTACCTTTATCATAGTCTATCAATGATAGATTGATATTCATGTGATCAGTCTATTGGTGATAGACCTTAGGTAGATCTTAAAGTCTATCATTGATAATAGACTATGAAATTTTCTTGTTATTTTATGTTGGGAAATAATTCTATCAGTGACAGACTATTATCCCATTTAACAATTGACTTCTTGTCATGTAGATGTACCACCGATAGAAGTCTTGATATGAAAATCCTAGCCAATTGGAATTAAAAGCCATTTTGGTATTAGAAACCCTAATTCTCAATTACTAAATCTCCCAAATCAACTTGATTTCAATTCTAAGGATTGGGTTAGACATAGATTGCCTTAAGATCAAAGTTCTTGAGACAAAAAACAAGCTCCTTTGCCCAAGATTCGATCACTTTACAATATAGAATGATCAATCCCACTTGAATGTATTGGGATTTATGTCCTAAAGTCTTGTAGTTAATTAGTTAATTATTTGATATAATAAATTATTATTTTAAATATGCAATAATAAGTTATCCATTACGAAAAAAATCTAAGGTTATTTCATTAGACTTGATAACATGTAGTGGACATACAAGTGGATAATATTCAAGTAATAACCTAAAGTGTTTATAGTATATGTATAAGGTTGGGTGTATCACCTTGATAACCTTATGGTTATGGTCCACTATGTAAGTATTACAAATGTTGCAAGTGTTACAAATGATGTGATCAAAACCATTTATATGGAGACATGCGTGTGGAAGTATCCTATACAATGAGATTGTATAAGACCGGACCACGAAGTATTTAATCTCTGTTTGTAACGCCATTGACTGAAGAAATTAATATTTCATAGGATAGTCATATGTAACTCGATCTCAATCTTGAGTGAGTTATGGATTTATGCATGTGAGGACTTGTCCTTTGATTTGTATGGGTGAGAATGACTTGAGTGTCAACTCAAAATGTAAGCACTGACTTGTAATATCCAGCGTTGGGGAGAGCAATGCGTTTGGAGTTATGCGTGGCTAGAAGAAAGAGTGGCTGAGAAGCAGCTAGTAAGGGGTGAAAGTTGGCTAAGTATTGGCCAAAGCCATGCGTTGATGAAGAAGTGGAAGTTAAATTACTTGGGGAAATCATGCGTTGTTGAGTGAATCGCAAAGGGGTTGTGAGTTGAAGTGGTTGTCGCATCGCGGGATAAATGATTATTGGCGGGGGAAAGAAATATACTTGAACTATGCGTTGAAGGCGCCACCATGCGTTGAAGACAGCCATGCGCTGGAGCCACATTGCGTCCAAGACAGAATGGTCTTGATGCGATGAAGCTAGTGTGTGTAAGACTGTGTGTATGCGTCGGAGGTAGGAGGCGCCGAGAACACTATGCGCTGAGAATGATTAGTGCTGAAGGCGCTGAAGGAAAATTTAGACATGAGTGCCCTGCGTTGAGGAGAAGACTAGCACCAGCCTACGGGTGAGTAAGTCGGCATTAACATCTCGGTACTTGTGATGCATAAGTCGGCAGTATATATAAGTGAGTTTAATCATTTTCAGACATTTCAAGAACTTAAGTCGGTCCCATCTTTTAGAGAAACCACAAAGGAGAGCAGAGGAAGGTGTTCTTATAGTTTCGGGCGAAATTCTACTCATTTTGGTGCCAAAATCAGAACTGAAACAGAAGTTTGATTTGCAGACTCACAAATTGAACAGTGGTCGATGTTTGGAGTAGAACGACTCGAGGAAGCCGAGTTTAAAGTTGAAATTTGGAGGTTAGTAAGTTAACACAATTTCTAACAAATCTTATGAAGGATGGTTAGGCTGGAAGTGAAGTTAATCACATGAATCCTTAGGTAAAAGCAGCAGCTACAGAACTGCTATGTAATCTGAAGCAATGAGGAGTGATTTTAGCATAACCAGAGAACGATTAAGAGTTAGGCCTTGAAATTTTGAGGTAAGCTGTGGAACTCAATCCTTTACAAGTTTGTAGAAGGAAAGAAGTCTTAATATGAACTGGAAATGCATTTTTAACAGGGCTTAAGCAAAGAGATTCAAGCTATAGCAGTTAGCTCTGTCAAGAGAAAGATAAAGTTCAAACATTGGATTATCAGCAAGAATGAGCTGTATACAAAGTGTCCTCTAAATTGGAGTTCAACAGAAGGGTAAGGAGCGGCTAGAAGTAATAGCCTTAGTGCTTAAAGCTTGAGAATGAACTAATGATAGCTGAATCGCATACCTAGCTCTAAATATTAAGTATATGATGAGTTGTTGTTTATGTTTTGATGAATAGAAAAGAAGTGTAACAAAGGAAAATGTTTGTTTCAGGCCAAGAGGAGATAGGAAAGGTTTATAACCCATTCAAGGCGTAGAAAGAGTAGTGAGTGACACTTTTCTTACCCTAAAGCAATCTTTGTTATATATGTTAGTTCGGTTTTCCAATGGAATACGATTTTGTGATCAAATGATTTATGAAGCATACTTTATGTTCTTAAAGTTATTGAAAAGTATGTTTATGAAATGTTATTGATGAAATATCGTTGCCCTGAGTTCTTATTAATGATTGCATATGATTTGTTTGTATAAAGTGTTACTTCTTAAAAGAAAAACGTTTAAGAGGAGGATCAATGCTAATAAGCAGGTGAACTTCCCCGGGACCCAGCACTTGGGCAACCCGCCTATAAATGTTTAAGAAGAGGATCAATGCTAATAACGCATGTGAACTTCCCCGGGACCCAGTACTCAAGGACATGAGAAGGTACATGGGCAACCCGCCATATTCCTATGTGCACATAGAGGTTATATGCTGGTGCGTTGAGTCTTGCTCCGCATCGAGCCTTATATGTTTTCTACGTTGGGGTGTTGAGTTTTGCTCCACTTCAACTAAGGGAAAAGTATTGCTACTTCAACTGTTTTCTTATGATTTGTTAAAAATCCTGTATGAATTGATAAGGGCAATTAAGTTTGTTTTAACTAATGTATTTGGAAACAATTGCATGTTTTATGTTGATGTTGAACTCAGTTTTACCACTGATGATTTCTGAACAAAATGGTTTGTTAAAATGATCACTCACTGGGCCTTTAGCTCATGTTTTCAATGTTTTCTTTCCCCTCCAGGTAGCAAAGACGTTCCAGGTGCTTTGCCTACCCCAACTCGCCCTGCTTAAGCTTCGAGATTCAGAAAAACCTAACTTGTGGAAGTTTGTTGTATGTTAAACCTCTATTAGATGGCATGTAAATATACGTGTATAGTTGTAAGAGATCAAACCATGGGTTGTAATAGAACTCAAGAATAAGTTGAAAAAGTGGGTATGACTTGTTTATACTTTCCTATAAGTGATATTTAAATGTCTTAGAACGTGAAATTTATTGTGAATTGTTCAGGATATGTAAGAAGTGATGGATGGTATGCGTCTCAAGAGGGGTGATGTATACTATCCCCACGTCCCCTTTCAGGTTAAGTAGGTGAACTTGGGAGGGGGTGTGACACAAAAAGCCTACCATTTTATGGACAAAACCGAGTAGAGAGCTGGGAACATAAATACACAAGATGGAAATTCATTTCTTCCAGCCTTTAGGATAAGTAGATGAGTAGTTCCCTTAAATGTTGATCTTGGGTCTTGAACAAAGGGTACCTGCCCTTTCACTGGTGCGAGAGGGACTTGGTTTTGTTGGGTTTTATGCCCTAAAACTCGTAGATAGTAAATGTAACATTTGACTGAACATTAATAAAATGTTATTGATGTTTTTTTTTTCCCAATAAAATGTTATTGTTTATATTATGTTTATCTTGCCTAAATAAACTTAATCCAATAAACTAACGTCCTAGGCCATTGAATGAGTCTTGAACAGTATGTGGAGACATACGTGGATCAATGTTCAAGATACAACCTAAAGGGCCTATAGTAGGATAAGGTTAAGTACCTTATCCTAGTGACATTATCAATACGACCCACTTTGTATTTGATACAAACGAAATGATCCAATGCATTCGGGTAGGGGACATGTGAGTGGGAGTATCCTATGCAATGAGTTTACATAAGGCCAGACCGTGAAATAGTAACTGCTAGCTGTATCAACATTGACTAGTTAGGTTTCTATTTCACTAGAAGGACCTAGGAAACTTAGTCTCAATCCTAAGGTCGGACCGCGAAATAGTAACTGCTTGCTGTATCAACATTGACTAGTTAGGTTTCTATTTCACTAGAATGACCTAGGAAACTTAGTCTCAATCCTAAGTGGCGTATGGACTCTTGTTCACGAGGGATTGTCCTTTGATTTGTATGGGTGAGAGTGCCTGGTTTGCTGACTCAATAAGCCTACCATTTTGGGGACAAGACCGAGTGGGGAGCTGGGAAGATAATCACACAAGATAGAATTCACTCCTTCCCTACTTTAGGGAAGTAGATGAGTGTTCCCTTAAGTGGTGTCTCCGAGTCTTGTACAAAGGGTCTTACCCTCTCAATGGCACCAGAGAGGTTTCTGTTTAGTGATTGGACCATAAACATGTTCTTCATTAAAGAAGCATTAGTACTTAAGGATGTAGAAGTTACCTAGGGGTAAAACGGTAATTTTGACCCAATTGTTATTACAAACACTCGTGAAGGACTAACTTCTTGTTGTTGGTCTATGTCCATGGACACATAATATCTGCAATGAAAAGAGTGCAATTGTGTGTCTATAGTGAATTGCACCCATAGTTAACGAATATTGATTACCTTGGTTAATGAGTTAGCCAATTAATCTCATATCACTGGAGCTTCTGATATGTAGTTAGCTCGCAAAGGGTATTGAGGTAATTATAGTAATTTAAAATGTTCAAATTTACTCAAAGAAACAATATAATGTATGAAGATACATTATAATATAAAGTTCATTAGCTTTATAATATAAATTTATTTTGAATTTGATTCAAAATTTAGTTTATGGAAGAATTAAATATCTTAAGGAGTTCAAATATTAAATTTAATATGAATTGAATTCATATTAAAACTATAGGTTAAAACTAATAAGCATTAGATGCACATTAAAACTATAGGTTATTTGAGAGAAATATAATTGAATGTGATTCAATTATAGGGTTAAAATTAAATATATGATGTTTAATTTAATGATTAATTAATTATTTAATTTAATTGATTAAATTAAAACTATAGATTATGTGAGAGATATTTATTTAAATATGATTTAAATAAATTAATCAATTAAATTGGATTCGATTGATTAAATAGTAATAACTGATACTTCAGTTATTATACGTGGTATAAGTCCACGATGGTTTTTTGCCTAACGAAAGGTAAGTATGTCAAAATTTTGGCTTTCTCCTCCTTTTTGCGTGATAGAGAGGAAATAGGTTTCAAAGAGAGGTTCTCTCATCTCTCCCAATAACTCTCTGTAGAATTTTCCAAAAACAAATTAGAATCTCACCATCCTGCCTCATCTTTCCCAAAGAAGATCACTAGTGGATCCAAGGGTGGTGTTCCTGTGCAATTTGCAGAGATCGTGCAAAGAAGAAATATTTTTCCAAAGGAGTTGGTGAAAATTCACCTGAGTCACAACGAAGGTATGGTCTTTTCTTCTCTGTAATTTTATCATATATTTAGAATCTTTAATTTTTCATAGCATGCTTAGTCTATGTATGCAGTAGAATGTCTTTGTAACATTTTTATTATTTGCCAAATGTGCTATTTTTTAATCTAAATTAAAATATTGTGTTTGGTTCTTTGAAAATCTTCCGTTGCAAAAGGATTTTATTGTAGGACCATAAATAGATTGTTCATTAGAGGGATCTGTGGTATCTAAGAAGTAAGAGATAATTACAAGGCTAAAATGATAATTAATTTGACCTAGCTGTAATTACGAACAACTCATGAAGGATCGACTTACGTGTAATGGTTAAGTCCATGGACACAACATGTTCACAGTGCAAAGAGTGCAACTGTGGATATTTAGTGGAGTAACTCATAGTTAATGAATGTTAGTTAATTTAATTAAAGAGTTTAATTAATTCACCTCGAATAATTGAAGCTCTAATATGTGGGTTCATTAGGTCGCCCTACTAGCTCACAACGGGTAAACAAGGACCATTAGTTTTGAAAGAATTTGAATTGTTGAAATTATTTAAGGGAATAACGTTAATTGTATGTGATACAATTAAAATAATGTATTTAGGTACATTATAATATAAAGTTAATTTTGAATAAGATTTTTTTCTTTTAATAACAAAATTAAACTATATAATAAAAGGAGATTTAACATATTTGAATATGATTCAAATATTAAATTAGTATGAATAAGATTCATATTATAACTATAGGTTAACAATTTAATGTAAATAAGATTCATATTAAAAGTATAGGTTACTAAAATAATATGAATTAGATCAATATTAAGACTATAGGTTAAAATTAATGTGAATAAGATTTATATTAAAATTATAGGATATTGGGAGAGATGAATACTTAAATTAGATTCAAATAATTAATTAATTAATTAATTATGAGATAATTAATTATGTAAATTAATTAAGTAATTTAATTAATTCAAATTATTTATTAATTGTTAATAAATAAATTGAATAGAGGATGTGGGTGGTTATTTTAACTAACAACCACTTCCCATTACTAAGATGAAAAAAAGGGAAATTTGAGAGTCCTATATTGGTTACTGTAGAGAAGTTTAGAACTTCTACTATTTCCTCCTTATCGTAGATATCTCTCAAGATCTTCATAGAGTTCTATGTGAAAAAAGTTCTCCAAAAGAACCAAAGTTCTCTTCTCTTCTTTCAAAAGCCAGTTACCACAAATCAGTCCTTGCCTAGAGGATAGGAGGATGATCAAATGGGTCGCATGTCACTGGTAAGGTTCGAAAGGAGATCTTGATGCTGTCAATGGAAATTGGCTCATTAAGGAAAAAGGACTATTGAATTCTTGAAGAGTGTCTTCAGTGATGTTTTCTTCTTCTCTATGTAATTTCAAATATGGTTAGCCTATTAATTATGTGCACTATGAATGTTGTATTTTATATTATGTGTTGTGATTTTCAAACAAAAATCCAAAGCAAAGCGATCATTCGTTTCCACCGTGGGATTCGATCCCTTTCGAATGTTTTGCGCATACAACTCAACATATGAATTATAAATTCAAGAAGCTCTCCTCGTTAATCTTGAAAGAAGTCATAATGCACAAAGTTCAAATCTCAAATTCATTGTAAAACCTCCCAAAACAACCTATAGGCAAAATTGTAATAGTCTCCTAAAGAAAATGTTAATGCCACATCACAGTTCATAGTAAAATGCCAAAATATCCCTACTCTTAAAATGTTATAAAAAAATTAAAATTGAAAACTATTAGAATTACATGAAAATTATTAACTAGTATATAAATAAGGTTAAAATATCATTTTGGTCCCTGTATTTTGATGATCATTCCATTTAGGTCCCTGTACTTTCAAATGTCTACTTTTGATCCCTGTACTTTTAATAAAGCTTAAAATGGGTCCTTGTCCATTAATTGGACTTGCAAATCATCTCAGTTGGCAACAAAAATAATTAAAATAATGTTAAATTGGATAGAAAAGTCAATACAATTAGATTTAATTTTTATTTTACTTTATTTCCTTTCTCTTTCCCCTCATCCCATCTCTTCTCTTCTCCAACTTTCATCTTCTTGGTCGTGGGTATTCACTCTCTCTTCTACCATATTTAATTGTGTATTGACTCTTCTATCCAATCTCAATAGACTTAAATTGTGAATGGCAGGCTTCTAACACTGGTAAACTACACACATCAATTTAATTCTATCAGTAATAAATGGCTATCGATGATAGACTTCAATGTGGATACACATAAACTACTAGTGATAGAAGCACTAGTTGTCATAGACTTTTATCATCATAAAGTCAGCAGGAAAACATAAGTAGTCAATTAATAAGTATATTAGGTGATAACTTTCTGTCACTAAACTAACAATTTATCTATCAGTGATAGAATCTTATCAACGATATACTTCAATCCTAATGTTAGATACTGATAGATTCCTAATATTGACTTAAAATTTGTGATATACCAAAAATTAGTAATAGACTCCCATCACTAATGGACTTCAGTTAGTGATAAGAGTTTGTTAGTCACTCAAAGACTTCATTCATAGTCCAAGCCTAACAGAAAAGTATGTTTGGGTTTCTATCACAACCTAATTTCTTTTAAGAGATCTCATTATAAAAATTCAACTTTATTAAATATAATGACACAATAATACTTTCTTTACAAATATCTACCTTAATCTTCAAAGTGTCACACCCCCTTCCAAGTTACCTTCTTAACTTAGGAAAGGATATGAAGACAGTAGATATCGACCCTTTTATGACATCTACCATAGACCTGTACTCCTCTTGGCTCATAAATCATAATACCTGATAAACAATTTATAATCTATATTCAACAAAATTCTCATACTCATAGACATGCCAAGCATAATTTACAAACTTCCATTCATTCAACAACTTAAGCTTAAACGTTCACATGACTACGAGTTCCCACTTCCCAAAATCCTCTTTTGTACAATGTGAAAGGGTTGAAATCCCTAACACAGCGGAAGTAGTACAACACCAAATTCGAAATAAATTGAGATTTTGAAATACCCATACATTGAAAAAAATACATAAAACCTACTGTATCAATTCTAGGCTAAGCATGGATAAGGGATTGAATCTTACTTTCATTGAAAACTCTGAACACGACCACCACCACCACGAACCTCTCCTATTCTCTGAAGGATGAGGTAAGGATTGTAGATCCTTGATCTTGAGAGAGTACCAAAAAGAAAAGTTTTTATCGATTGAGAAAAAAAAATAATAAATTAAAAAAAAAAAAAACCTCTTCTTTCTATTTCTTTTTACAGCCCTATTTAGGAAGAGAGCAAGAGACATGAGAAAACCATGTAAAACATAACTCCCACGTATGGGAATTACTTTATAATTTATTTATTAAATTATTTAACTTAACAAATAAATAATTAATAATTAATAATTCATTAGATCTAATTTAATTAATTATTTTATTTAAATCATATTTAAATGAACATCTCCCATATAGTTTCAATTCATTTAATTTAATTAAATCAAATTTAATTAAAATAAATTAAGAAAATTAATTCGTTAATTAATTAATTTTCAAATTAAATATTTAATATTTAATTTAACCTACATTTGAATCATATTCAATTGTTATTCTCTCAAAACTTATAGTTTTAATATCCATCTAATACACATTAACTTTAACCTATAGTTTTAATATGAATCTAATTCATATTATTATTTGAACTCATTCAAATATTTAATTCTCTAAAAAGTTAATTTTGTATCATATTCAAACTTAAATTTATATTATAAAGTTCAAATTAAACTTTATATTATAATGTATTATCATAGATTATATTATTTCCCTAAGTAAATTTGAACATTTCAAATTTAATTCAAGACATAAATACCTCATCACTTTTTATGAGCTAGGAAGGGGACCTAATGGACCTACAGATCAGAAGCTCTAACGATATGAGATTAATCGGCTAAACTCATTAACCACATTAATCAATATTCGTTAACTGTGCGTACACTCCACTAAAGACCCACATCTGCATTCTTCCCACTACAAATATATTTCTGTGTCCATGGATATAGACCAATAACAGCAAATTAGTCCTTCACAAGTGTTCGTAACACCAGTTGGGTCAAATTACAATTTTACCCCTCGGTTACTTCTAAAGCCTTAAGTACCGATGCTTCTCCAATGAACAACCTGTTTATAGTCCAACCATTAAACAGAAATCCCTCTTGGGCTAGTGAGAGGGTAGGACCCTTTGTTCAAGTCCCGGAGACACCACTTAAGGGAACACTCATCTACTTACCCTAAAGATGGGAATGAGTGAATTCCATCTTGTATAATTATGTCCCCAGCTCCCCACTCGGTCTTGTCCCCAAAGATGGTAGAGATATTGAGTCGGCAAACGACTACTCTCACCCATACAAATCAAAGGACAATCCGTCGTGGACAAGAGTTCATAATATACTCAAGATTAAGACTAAGTTGTCTAGATCATCCTATTGAAATAGAAACCTAACTAGTCAATAAAGTTACATCTAGTGATTACTATTTCGTGGTCTGGTCTTATGTGAACTCATTGCATAGGATGCCCTTACTCATCTGTCACCTATACGAATGTGTTAGATTATTGCGTTTGTATCAAATACAAAGTGGGTCGTATCCATAGTGTCACCAGGATAAGGTACCCAACCTTATCCCTATACAATAGACCCTTTAGAATGTATCTTGAACATTGATCTCCATATGTCCCCACATACAGTTCAATACTCATAAAACAACCTAGGATATTAGTTTATTGGATTTAGGGTTATTAAGACAAGACAAACAAAAATAATCAATAACGCTTATTGAAGTAACACATCAATAACTCTTTATTAACGATTTAATGATGGTTAAATAATTACATTTATAATCTACGAGTTTTAGGGCATAAAACCCAATACAATGTTAAGTCTTAGATACAAGTATATACAATGTCTACACTATGTGGCGGCATCAGACGAGATCGTAAGCATCGCGGTTTCACTCGCTACCTGGAAAACAGAAAATCAAAGAAATCTATGAGCTAGGTTGCCTAGTGAGTAACGGGCTTAGGAAACTTCATTTAGCATAAAAGCATTAACAGAAAATCATGCTCAATAAATAAATAGAAAATCATCAAAGTAGCTTGTCATGAAAACTTATAAACATTGTTTTAGCTTTTAAGATAACCTTAGTTGAGCAGAGCTCAACACTACTTAATGTCGAAAACAACCTTAGTTGGGGTGGAGTAATCTCAACACTCCAAATGTCGAATAACCTTAGCTGTGTGGAATAGTCTCAACATAATAGTGTTGAATCTCTCTCTATGTGCACATAGGAAAAACTAATCTCAGACTGTCCATGTATCTTGTCATGTCCTTCAATTCTGGGGCCCCTAATGATATTTAGGTTGCCCATATGCCTTCTTAATGTCCTTCGACATTAGGGACCATCTTTTAACATGTTAAGAATAAAGCATATTTTTTAAAGTAAATAAAAAATAAGCATGAGTTCAGGAAACCTCAGAGTTTCACAAATCATTCACTAGGTAAACATGGTTTTCATAAAACTTAACATAATAAATCAACATGCTTCATAACTCAATGCACAAATATAAATCAAGTTCTAACTTAGGCTTGGAAATTCATGATTGTTCACTAAAACTTGTAAGAATATATCTTAAAATCATGCTTCACAAACATTTTTGAGCATATTAAAAATAATGTGTAAATAAGATTTATTTTAAGTAAAATTGTTACTCATAACTTGTCTTGGGCTCCTAGTGAATTATGCACCTTCTTTATCTTTTTTGGGCATAAGATAAATTAACTTCCTTTGTTAAGTTTTCTTAAAATTCCCTTAATTCATGACCTAGGTCAATTGGGTCTTGAATATTGAATTTCAACTCAAAACGTCTCATCAATAGCTAAAAACTTGATAAAAATGCCAAATATAGTAAACTACACCGAGGCACATCCAATAGCCCTATACAGCCCATGCCCAGCCTGTCTAGCCCACCAAGTGCGACAAATCATGCACAACTTCACTGCGCCGCACGCACTGGACCTCGTGGGTGGCAGCTCTCGCACAGATAGAGGCAAAATAACTTCTAAAGATTAGAGGGCACGTGATTCCTTTAGCTATGCACACCAACAGGGTGTTAACCACCCATCTGTTGATGCTTGTGTGTTATGCTTGCCTTGCTTGTTGCCCACATCGTACACCCACTCTGCACACCAACACGCCTCGCGCAATTGCCAGCACACTCGCAATGTCAGTGGCATGTCAGCTCACTCACTGGGCACCCAAAACACTTAAAATAACCACTAATGAATTCTTACCTTTGGCCATTGCCTAAGCTTCTCTACACGCAGTCCGTCTTCAACCTTGGCTCAACCTCACCCGATAGCCTCAAGACCAGTGTCTTCTCTTCAAGCTGTCAAAATTAACATTTTTTGCCACAATTAAACTTTGCTCTCTCTTACAAACTTGTAAATAAATGTCTTAACTAGTCTACCTCAAAATTTCAGGTTCTAATTCTTTTTCTTCCACTAGATATCAATAATTCTTTCCACCCTACTTTAGATTAATCGACAACTTGCACTACCTTGAATCTTTGGCGAATTTCGTCTATCTCCTCAAATAATTCTCTTCTAGCAGCCCTCTCTCTGAAAATATACTCACTTAGGAGTAATTGGGTCAAAAAAACTCCCAGATAGCACGAGCAGTTTGCGCAAACCGACCTTCAACGTTCAACCTTCTATTTATAGCCTTCACGAAAATTTCATTCTCAACTTGACACCTCCTATGTGACAACCCAACTTTTAGCAACCAATGCGTTGAAATGTCCGAAGGAGAGGAATAAAAGACCATGTTGGACGCATGGTCAAGACTGAAGTAACGCATAGTAAAAGTGGACGTATAGAAAGTACTCAAGCACCTAAAGGGAAAGAAGTAAGACACATAGACTTCTATTATAAGATATTTCTAAGTGATGGAAGTAGAAGGTGGCGAAATAGGCATACGAACTAGGACATGTGTTGGACGCATGCTAATTTATCTAAAAGGAAATAGTAATATAAGGAAAGGTTTAAAAGAATAACCTTGGAAATAATCAAGGAATGACTAAGGATAGGTAGAAGGTCATGAACGCAGGATGGAAGTGAACGCAACAGAACCAACGCATAAAGGAAGAGCATGAGAAGGATTTGTTGTCGTTGACGCTTAGCGGTATTGTGTAAAAACTGGATTGTAATATGGCGACTATACGTTGAAGGTGATCACAAATGGTTATTGTGTGCTGAAGTAGTCGCCGCGTCGACGGGAGAAGAAACGTATTTGGCTTACCATGCGTTGGTGAGGTTGTTATGCATTGAGTTCTCTATGCGTTGAGACAGTTATCTCTACGCGTCAAAGACGATAGTGTAGTTAGTTAAGAGTCAGACAAGTGAGTAGGGAAGCTCAAACCTTAAAGGAAACTCAAGGAACGCATGAGGGCGCTGTAATGATTAAATGGCTGTCTATGTGAAAATATTGGACGAATAAGATAAGTTATAAAGGCCAGGTGGCTTCATAAAAACTTGACACCTTAAAATAAGGATGTGTTCAAAGGCATGTTAAGTGTTTCATGCAAGGTAACACTTGGACTAATGCATGGTTAGTCAGACATGCAGAGCGACATATGGCAATCAAGGGGCAAAAGAGGAGTAGGATGGCAAGATCTCTATAAATAGGACCCTGGGGGGAAGAGTAACGACTGATGATTCTGAAGTAAAAATCCTTGAGAGAAGAAGGAGAACGAAGACAGAAAGAAGGAACCCCTTGCGTTGTAAAAGGAGTTCTGCAGCCAAGAAAAAAGACATTCTTGACAACTTAATCATCTGGTGTTAAAGAAGTTATCTTGCGTTGAAGAGGGGTCGACCTTGCGTTTGAAACGAATCCAACATTTAAGGTGAACGCGGTGTTCGAAAATAGACGATGCGTTCAAGTTGACCTTGCGTTCAAGAGAAATCGACGCATCCGGAAGAAATAAGAGGAGTTAGGTTGCACCTTGCAGTAGTCATCAACCTTGTGTTGAGGGGCAGGGTTGTGTCCAGCCAAACTGATAGAGGAATGTCAGTCTTGTGTTCCAGAGTTAGAACGCTGTGACCAACGAAGCTACTGAGAGAGAAAGTAGCTACCTAGTGGACTAAAAGCTGAAGCATTGCGTTAAGGAGCTCGAGAAACGGAAATTTGAAAGGAAAAAGGGGAAATTCCTTAAGAGATTGGTGAGTGACTCTTCCTTTTCTTCGAAAATGAATTTTATTAAAATTGTTGTTACGTGATATGGTTTTGAGATGACTGTTTATGTGAAAAGCATAATGCTTGAATATATTCTTCAAAAGGCATGTTTTACTTGATTGCTTTATGATAACGAAAGGCATGTTGCAAATTCATGCGAGGATCAACTTCGAAGCGTTGTGGCACTCTAAGAAGAGATTTTTGTAACGCTTATTTCATTTCAGCAAAAACCCCCTCTCAGTTAAAAGTGTTGAGCTTGGTGTCTTGGACATGCTTATCTAGGGAGTGTTTGCCTACGGCCCATGCCCAAACCATCCTCAACCACCTTATATTTATGTCTTGTAAATAGCTTAGCAAGTAGTTTTCATTTCTATGTTGTTTTTCCTTCGAGAAATACTTTTCTGTTTTTGATATGCAAGCCTGTTAGACTCGTTTTTGCTTGGAATGTACTATAGGGGAAACCCACTAGTTGACTCTCCGACCAAGTATTGTTATACTCTTTGCAATCAAGGTTTCTTGCAACTATCGGTCCTCAATGCTTTCTTGAATGATGTTTTCAATATTTTTCCTCTCTCTGCGATGCTAAGGAACTTGAGAACTTCATTTTTGACATAGAACAGTACTTTAAAGCAAGTGAAAACTGTCTCAGAGGAGATCAAGGTTACTTTGGCCTCTATGCATTTTTCTAATGATGCAAAATTATGGTGGAAGTCTAAAGTTAACAACATTGAAGATGGATTGTGTACCATCAATACTTGGGAGATTTTAAGAAAGAACTAAAGGCTCAGTTCTTTCCCGAGAATGTAAACTTCATTGCAATGAGGAAGTTATAGGAACTCAAACACACAGGAACCATTTGGGATTACATAAAACAGTTCTCAACTGTTATATTGGACATCCAGGATATGTCCAAGAAAGATAAGGTATTTTGTTTTGTCGAGGGATTAAAGCCATGGGCCAGAACTAAATTATATGAACAGAAAGTCCAAGACCTTGTCTATGGTCACATGCTCAAACCATCTAAATCAAAGTATGAAATGTCTAGGGCATGCTTGTTCAGGAAGTGTTTGCCTATGGTCACATGCCCAAACCATCCTCAACCACCTTATATTTATGTCTTGTAAATAGCTTAGCAAGTTGTTTTCATTTTTATGTTGTTTTTTTTTTTTTTCGAGGGACATTTCGCTGCTTTTGATATACAAGACCGTTATACTAGTTTTTACTTAGAATGTACTATAAGGGAAACCCACTAGATTACTCCCTAACCAAGTATTGTTGTACTCTTTGCAATCAAGTTTTTTGGAACTGTCAGTCCTCAATGCTTTTTTTAATGATGTTTTTGATGGTTTTCCTCTCTCCTATCTTATAGAACCATTTTCTCTCAAAACGTGAGTGGAGGCTACATCATAAAATGAGATTGTCCGTGACCTACGGTTTTTGTATGGCTAACTTGCTCACCGGGTTAGAGTAGTCGCACAATCGCCCGTCCCGTATTTGAAAGTTAGCAATTGCGACATTTGGTGCCTACGTGGTGCCACTATGCCATCCCTCAGGGGCATTTTGGTCATTTTGCTTCCCTCTTTTTTGGTTGATACAATTGAGCTTCCTTTCGGCCTGTTTTAGCTCCATTTAAGTTCAAATGTCGGGTTCTACTCCAAATGTGTTGGAAACCTATAAAATAACCAAATAAACAAGTAAAATTTAGAAACGACCTTGAATGAAGCCGAGCGAGATAATACATTTTTTGTGCTATCAAGAATTTGAACCACAAACCTCGTGATTACTAAAATACTCGAACGGCAATTGAGCTATGCTTGCTTTGAGTAGAATTTTTTATTTTTAAACTTGTTTTATGGTAGTTAGTTTCTTAATTGATTCGTGTGTATGTATGTATCGAATATCTATCTTAAATCACTGGAGAAGGTATAATGTTCAAAGTTTTAAAGTTTGAAATAAGTTGGGTGGGCTTTGGTTTGTACATATATTAGATAAAATAATATTCATAAAATAGATTATTCTATTAATTGTATTGAAAACATAAAAATAATTATTATTTTGGTTTCTATATTTAAAAATAAAAAGAAAAACGAAAAAAAAAAAAACTTTATCTAACGTACATAGTTTTGTGTGTATATATATAGTTTATGTTGGTATAAAATAGAAAATCAAAAACAAAATAAAGAAAAAATTAAGATAAATCCAAAACTTAGGCTGTTTGATGATGGTTGCGTTTTTAGTCTTTTGAAATCTATGTTTGTTTTTCTCTATTTTAGTTTTCACTTTACTTTAAAATACATTTGAATTCCTCATTAAATTAAAAGATAAAAAAAAAGAGATTGAAAACTATTTTTCTGGTTATCAAAATATAGATTAGTTTAAAAACATGAGCAGAGAGTAGCTAAGGAGCATAGAAACTTACAAGCAGAGAGTAGAATTCATAAATTTAATTTTAGAAAAAATTGAAAATTAAGGTTCCGTCGGTAATTATTTAGTTTTTTGTCTTTCGTTTTCCAAAATGAAACCTATAAACAACCTTTCTACCTCTAAATTTTTTGTTTTGTTATCCACTTTTTATCAATAACCAAAAAATCAAGTCGAATTTTGAAAACTAAAAAAGAAAAAGTGTAGTTCTTAAATACTTGTTTTTGTTTTTGGAATTTAGCTAAGAATTTTAACTTTATCATTTAAGAAAGATGTCATGGTAAGAAATTAAGAGAAAATAAGTTTAATTTTAAGAAACTAAATAGTTTTTAAACGAGATCCAAATGATTAGGAAACATAAATCTTTAATGATTTTCAAATGGACCAGTTTGGGAGATTTACCATTCAGTTGATATGAAAAAAATGAAATGAATTGAAAGTGGTTGGAAGAGAGGAGAGATGAAGATGCTCTTTCTATAGTGCATGAGGAGAAGAAGGGAAATGAGATGAAATGAAAGGACAACTTCAATTTGGGGGAGAAAAGAATCCTTAGATGGAAGCTAGGTGAAACCACTAAGCAAGACACAGTACAGATTTTAGTTTGTTGGGTAATTATTCAAAAACTTTTTATTTCCTCCATTGCTTTTAAAGATATATTTAAATTATTAAAGGAATCATCTGCTAAGACTTTGAATAATTCCACCCTTGCTATTCCTCCCTTGTACAAGTTTGGTGTGATTGGAGAAATTTTAATTACAGATTTCTTGATCGCTAACATATTTAAATTATATGTCAATTGAGTTAGATTCGTTTTGGTTTTTCGTTTATATTTTCTTAATACATAACTATCAAAATATTATATATTTTTTATTTTTGCCAAAAAGAAATGATCAATCAAGAGGTTGGAGCTTCAAATTTAACTTTCCATATATCTTTTTATTGTTTTTTTTTTAAAAAATTGAAATTTATAAACATAAATATATATTGAATTGGTTTAAAATATAAATTTAAACTTTTAATTCCATCCCTAACATATTTCTTTTATTGAGGTGATCTAATATTTGTATATTATCACTTTCCTTTTACAAAATATAATGGGGCAGCAAACTTGCCCATGAAGACAAATAAAATTTAAGAGAATAATAGTTAAAATTTTTTTTTTTTTGGTAGCTTAATAACCACAAAATAGTCATACCTGGTGTAAAAACGAAAATCGAGAACTTATAATGTTAAAATAATAAATAATAAAATAATAGCAAAGAAATTAAAATAACCAAATTAAATAAAGTAAACTTAAAATAAACTAAAATAAAGAAAGTGAGATTTTATGGAAAATGAAATTTCTCAAATTTCACCAATTATTTCTCTTTTTTTCTCTAATGTGTGTTACAATATCCACCAAAAGTCTTTTATTTATAGGCAATTTGGCAAGTAAGTAGTGTCATTTCATAGTCACTAAGGATGTGTCATTAATTGACACATGACCTTTAAATGGACATCTAATTTGTTATAATATTCATAATAGTCCCCCTTGGATGCATATTATATGAAATATACTTCGTTAAAATCTTACTAGAAAGAAATTCAATGGGAAAAAAATCCTAGTGAAGAAAAAAGAGTACATATTTTATATAATCTAATATTTCTAAAAGAATACAATACATTTACTCCCCCCATAGGACATCATTTGAGATCTTTGAGTCGTTGCATTTCAATGTTCTGCATCAATTTTTCAAAGGTTGCAGTTGATAATCATTTTGTAAATAAGTCTGCACGGTTATCCTTCGAACATATTTGTTGTACAGTGATGTTGTCATTTTCTTCAAGATCATAAGTGTATAAAAGCTTTGGTGAAATATACTTTGTTCTATCTCCTTTAATATATCCTCCTTTTATTTGGGTTATACATGATGTTTTGTCTTCCTATAATGTTGTTGGAGGATTTTTACTAGAAGACAAGCCACATGTTTCACGAATGTATTGAATCATTGATCTTAGCCATACACATTCTCTACTAGCTTCATGTATAGATTCATAGTGAACTTCGATAGGGCCTTCTCTTAAAGCAATAACGTGTTGATCAAGAATTTCAGCATGATTTGAGGAAGTTGTTGTTAGGGTCTGTGTTCCTGATCAACAGGATATAGCAGTTCCTCCACATGTGAATAGATAACCTGTTTTAGATTTAGTTTTGTGTGGATCAAATAAATATCCAAAATTTGCATAACCAACTAAATCAAAATTTGATTTATTTGAATAAAACAAACTCATACCGATCATTCTTGAAGATAACATAGTATATGCTTAATTTCATTCAAATGTCTTTTTGTTGGAGAAGAACTGTATCTAGCTAATAAATTTACTGAAAAAGCAATATCTTGTCTTGTATTATTAGCAAGACACATAAGTGCACTAATTGCACTAAGATATGGTACTTTAGGACCAAGAAGTTCTTCATTGTTATCTCGAGGTCGAAATATATCTTTCTTTACATCTAGTGAACGAACTTTCATTGGGATGTTTAATGGACGTGTTTTGTCCATATAGAATCTTTTTAAAAATGTTCTTGTATAGATTGACTGATGAATAAATATTTCATCCGCTAAATGTTCAATTTTCAATCCGCAAAATTTTATTTTTCTGAGATCTTTCATCTCAAATTTTTTCTTAAGATATTCTATTGCCTTTGAAAGCTCTTCAAGAGTTCCAATTATATTTAGGTCATCAACATATACAGATATAATAGTAAATCTTGACTGTGATTTCTTTATAAAAACACATGGACATATTGGATTATTTTGATATCTTCTTTCAACAAATATCCACTCAGGTGATTATACCACATTCGTCCTGATTGTTTTAGTTCATATAGTGATTTCTGTAACTTTATTGATTTATGTATTTCAGGTATCTTAAATCTTTCTGGGATTCACATATAAATGTCATTATCAAGAGATCCATATAAATATACTGTGATAACATCCATAAGATGCATGTCTAAATCTTCATACACAGTTAAACCAATTAAATATCTTAACGTAATTGCATCACCACTAGATAATATGTCTCCTCATAATCAATACCAGGTCTTTGTGAAAAACCTTATGCAACTAGTCCTGCTTTATATCTTGTGATCTCATTATTTTCATTTCTTTTTCTCACAAATACCCATTTGTATCCCACAAGTTTGACATCTTCTGGTGTTCGGACTACTGGTCCAAAAACTTTATGTTTTGAAAGTGAGTTTAATTCTGCCTCAATTGCTTCTTTCCACCAAACCAATCTCTTTTATGTCGACATTCTTCAGCAGAATTTGGTTAAGGATCCTCATTTTCAGATATAATATCAAGTGCAACATTATGTGCAAAAATGTTATCGATAACTATATTAGTTTGATTCTATCTTTTCCCTATCATGACATAATTTATTGAAATCTCATTATTATCTTTAGGTATTTCACCTTCTTCACTAATTGGATTATTAGTTATGTCCAGGGTTTCTTCGTGGATATTTACATCCTCAACCAAATCTTTTTTACTAACGTTTATTTTTCTTTTCCGAGGATTTTTATCTTTTGGAACCCACTGGTCTACCATGCTTGTGGCGTGTTCCAGATTCATTAGTGACAACTTGCTGTGTTGGGATATCAATTTTCGACAGAACATTTGCAACGAGTATATGTGATTTAGTTACTTTCTTTGCATCTATAAATGCATCTAGTAATTTATTTGCTATATTTTGCAAATGAATTATTTTCTGAACTTCAAGTTCACATTGATTTTTACGGAGATCTAAATGAGACAATAATGATGCATTCCATGCAATTTCCTTTTCCAACTTCTTAATTCATCCCCCTAATGTTGAAAAATTTGTCTCATTAAAATGACAATCAGCAAATCGTGCAGTAAATACATTACCCTTTAGGGGTTCAAGATATTTAATAATTGATGGGGAACCATATCCAACGTATATTCCTAACCTCCTTTGAGGACCCATCTTAGTACGTTGTGGTGGAGCAATTGGAACATATACTACACATCCAAAAATTCTTAGATGGAAAATATTTGGCTCTTGGCCATAAGCTAATTGTAAAGGTGAGTATTTATGATAAGCTACTGACATAATGCATGCAAGTGATGCAGCATGCAAAATAGCATGTCCCCATACAGATGGAGGAAGCTTTGCTCTCATAAGTAATAGTCTAGCAATTAATTGCAAACGTTTTATAAATGATTCTGCTAAACCATTTTCTGTATGAACATGAGCTATAAGATGTTCAACATTTATCCCAATTGACATACAATAATTATCAAAAGTTTGGAATGTAAATTCACCAGCATCATCAAGACAAATGGTCTTAATTGTATAATCAAGAAATTGTACTATTAACTTAATTATTTGAGCAAGTAATCTTGCAAATGCAAGGTTTCAACTTGATAAAAAACGCACGTTCGACCATCTACTGAATGCGTCTATTAATACCATAAAGTATTTAAATTGTCCACTTGGTGGGTTAATAGATCCACATATATAATCATGAATTCATTCCAAAAATGTAGGTGATTTTGTTCCCACTTTAGCTAGTGATGGTTTAATTATTAATTTGCCTTAAGAGCAAGCATCACATAATAATTCACTAGATTGAAGAATCTTCTGGTTCTTCAATGGATGTCCATTTTAATTTTCAATGATTCTTCTCATCATTATAGATCCTGGATGGCCCAACTGATCATGTCAAATTGTAAATATATCTGGATTCATGAACTTCAGGTTCATTGTTGCATATGTTTAAATGACTTGTATATGAGTATAATATAATCTAGAAGATAAAGCAGACAACTTTTCCAATATACCTTTTTCATACGAGACAGGAGATATGATATAAAGATATTCTATCTTATTTTTCCTATCAGTCTCAATATGATAAGCATTGCAATGTATATCTTTAAAACTTAATAGATTTCTTTGATTGACTAGAGAACAATGCATTGTTAATTGTAAATTTTGTTCCTCTAGACAAAATAATATTTTTTTTTCCAAATCCCTCAACCAGGTGTGCAGAACCTGATATTGTATTGACTTTTGCTTCCAGCATTATCAATTTGAAAAAATATTTTCTATTTGTAAGTATTGTATGTGTAATTGCGCAGTCTGCTAAACATAGATCTTCATTCCTCATTTTTTAGTTACTCAACATATGAAAATTGTCCATGATTCTTCGTTTAAACAAAATAATTACAATAAGATAAACAAAATTTGAAATACAAAACTTTAAAAACATGAAAGATAGATGGACAAAACAAACAACATTAATTCTAAATATTCTCAAAATTAAAAGAAACATTTGTTATGTCATCATTTGTGCTGATTTTCTCTTCAGGAGATTCAAAGAAGTCCCCCACATCCAAATTTGTCATATTTGATGGGTCAAATATATGATTATCTTGGTATGCAAAATTTGCTTCCATATTTTATTCTTTTTCCTTCAGGGAAGCTTGATAAAGATCAACTAGGAAGCACTTATGCTTATCAACTTTTGAATTTTTATCTTGTGGAGCTTTTTCTTTATGATCATCATTTTGGGTGGTTCTTTTGAAATTTGGATGATTAGAATGATCACCATGAAAATAATAATTATTTTTTCATCTGACACAGTCACGATCACGACCACGACCTCAACCACAATTATTAAAATTTACAGCATTCACCTCAGGGAATGGTGTTGTTTCAGTTGGTCGAGATTCATGGTTCTCATCAATAGTTCATTATTTTGTTCAGCCACGAGAAAAGATGAAATTAATTTAGAATATTGTTTAAAACATTTCTCTCAATATTACTGCTACAGGAGCATATTCGAGGCATGAAATGTAGAAAATGTCTTATCCAACATATCTGCATCAGTAATTTTCTCTTCGCATAACAATATTTTTTAACTGATTTTAAGTAATGTGAAGTTGTATTCACTTACTGATTTGAAATCTTGGAGGCTCAAATGCATTTATTCATAACGAGCTTTAGGAAGAATGATCGTTTTCTGATGATCATATCTCTGTTTTAAATTCTTTCACAAGATACATGGATCTTTTATTGTTAAATATTTCATCTTCAATCCCTCGTGGAGATGATGACGAAGAAAAACCATAACTTTTGCTTTTTCCTGAATGAATGTTGCATTTTCCTCTTTAATTGTTTCTCCCAGGTTCATGGCATCTAGATGTATTTCAGCATTAAGCACCCATGACAAATAATTATTTCCATTGATGTCAAACGCTACAAATTCTATTTTTGTAAGATTTGTCATGATAACACTATCACAAAGAATTATATTTATATTAGCAATTTAATATATACTAAACATGCAAAACAACGTTTAATTTACTAATTATAATAAAGTTCTCTTTATTATAATAATTTACTAATTATACCTTCAGAACCTACCTTCAATGGAAAAACGGCAAGAGCTCATGTTGATAACGTGTTGTAAAATTGAGGAGCAAAATGACAAAAAAACGAAAGCACGAAACCAAGAAATTATAATATTAAAATAATAAATAATAAAATAATATCAAAGGAATTAAAATAACCAAATTAAATAAAGTAAACTTAAAATAAACTAAAATAAAGAAAGTGGAATTTTACGGAAAATGAAATTTCTCAAATTTCACCAATCCTTTTTCTTTTTCTCACAAATACGCAATTTGGCAAGTAGGTAATGGCATTAGGATGTGTCATTAGTAGACACATGGCCTTTAGCCACAAGTTTAATTATACTAATGAACATCTAATTTATTATAATATTCATAATAATACCATGATTGTATCATCTTATCATACTTCCAATAATATATGTTTGATTATATAACCATTATAGACTATTTGTTATAAAAATTCATATCCTTGTTATTCTATGGGGGGCTATCTCACTTAGGATTACCTGTCAATAAAACCCTACACATAACACCCCATAACAACATAGAGATACTTTCTAATAATGTTTTTGAATGGAATTGAATCCCGGCGGAAGCATGTGATCATGTTCTTTGATTTATTGAAAGAAATTAAAATACAAAAAGTAAAGAAAAGATTAAGCATCATACCTTTGCCAATCTATAATTCTCAAATTGATAGTCGTTCTCCTTGTAGTCTTCATTTTCCAAGGGATCTTCCTCGCTATGACTCTGGCAAGGATCTGGTTTGTGGGAATCATTTCTTTGAAAGAATGGGAAGAAGAATTTTCTTAGAATTTTTCTAAGAAAATTGGGAGAATTAATAGAGGAAGATTTTTAGAGTAATCATAGAGATTATTCTCTTAGAGAGTGTGTTCTACGAAGGCTCCCAAGGACCCTATTTATCTAATCCCAAAGGCTCTATTTATATAACTCTATGTTAATCCTAATCCTATTAGAATAAACCATCCACAGAGAATTTAAATCAAATATTTAATAATATCAAATATTAATAAATATTTATCCAAATAATATCTCATATTAAATAGTTTAAAATATTTAGATCTTATTTAAATATTTATTTTTTGCAGAATCTTTAATTTGGATCTGATCCAAATTAAATATCTAATTATTTGAATTCAATTCAAATCAATTAATTAATTCTCTCTCTATTTATTTTTTTGCAGAATCTTTAATTTGGATCTCATTCAACTTAAATAATTAATTATTTGAGTCCAATTCAAATTAATTAATTAATTCTCTCTATTTATTTTCTACAGAATCTGGATCTCATCCAAATTAAATAATTAATTATTTGAATCCAATTCAAATTAATTAATTAATTCTTCCTCTATTTATTTATATAGGTTTTATCTATATAAATAAATAATTATTTGAATCATATTCAAATAAATTAATTCGTCATATTATAAAGTTATAATTTGAATCACATTCAAATAAAATTTATAATAAATCATTCAATTAATTGTATCCAATACAACTAATATTTTCCTTCATAAATTTGAACATTTCAAAATTTTCTTTCAACATAGTTGATTCTTGTTGGTCTGTGGTGAGTTAACAAGGAGACTTTATGAACCTACAGATTAGAAGCTCCAATGATATGAGATTAATTGGTTAAACTCATTAACCACATTAATCAATATTCGTCAACTGTGGGTACACTCCACTAAAGACTCACAGCTGCACTCTCACTACAGATATATTTCTATGTCCATGGATATAGACCAATAAGAGCAAATTAGTACTTCACAAGTGTTCTTAACACCAGCTGAGTCAAATTACCGTTTTACCCTTGGCTTACTTCTAAATCCTTAAGTATTAGTACTCCTCTAATGAACAACCTGTTTATGGTCCAACCATTAAACAGAAATCCCTCTCGGGCCAGTGAGAGGGTAGGGCCCTTTGTTCAAGTCCCGGAGACACCACTTAAGGGAACACTTATCTACTTACCCTAAAAATGGGAACGAGTGAATTCAATCTTGTATAATTATGTCCCCAGCTCCCCACTCGGTTTTGTCCCCAAGAGGGTAGGCATATTGAGTAGGCAAACGGCCACTCTCACCCATACAAATCAAAGGACAATCCTTCGTGGATAGAAGTTCATAATATACTCAAGATTAAGACTAAGTTGTCTAAGTCATCCAATTGAAATAGAAACCTAACTAGTCAACAGAGTTACATTTGGTGATTACTATTTCATGGTCAGGTCTTATGCAGACTCATTGCGTAGGATGCCCCCACTCACATGTGACCTACACGAACGCGTTAGATCATTGCGTTTGTATCAAATACAAAGTGGGTCATATCCATAGTGTCACCAAGATATGGTACCCAACCTTATCCCTATACTATAGACTATTTAGACTGTATCTTGAACATTGATCTCCATATGTCCCCACATACTATTCAAAACTCATAAAACAACCTAGGATTTTAGTTTGTTGGATTTAGGGTTATTAAGACAAAACAAACAAAAACAATCAATATCGCTTATCGAAGTAACACATCAATAACTCTTTATTAATTATTTAATTACGGTCAAATTATTATATTTACAATCTACGAGTTTTAGGGCATAAAACCAAACAGTTTTAAGTTTAAGTAAACAGACTAAACCTATTGTTGATGTCAAAATCTGGATGAGGTAAATATGAACTCAATCAATCCTCTCGTGGCAATAACCATGAATTTTCAATTTAGGGAAGAACACAACTTGTAAGGTAGAAAAGATTTGTATATCAATGTGGTGTTTGCCACACAGACTCTGATGCTTAAGTTAGTAGGGATACCTATGTAACATGTAGAGAATTTGAGTATGTGAATAAACTTAATTCCCTTAGGGTTTTCAACTCTTATATATAATGTTTGTTCACCTAAGTCTTCTGCTTTATGGTTTCTAAGATGTCTTTGGATTTACTTGCCCTTCCTTAGGGTTGGGTCATCTATGGGATCAATATCCCTTGTGGTAGAGTATCAGCTTGGTTATGTCTATCTTCATTCTTTGATTCTCTCTAGTCCCGTGTTTTCATGCGCTTACTTCCAAAATAGCCCATAACATAGTCTACACTCCCAAGTTAGGAATCATGGATTAAGGACTTTGTATTAAGGGTCATCTTGTCAAAAACTTGTGAGTGTATTTTTGAATCTTTATCGCTTCCTTGATGATCTTTTTGCCTCATTTTATGACGTACTTACCTTGTTACGACTAGTATAGTCATATTGAACTTGGCTCATTCGAGCTCATTTTTGAAACCCTGACCATGCCTAGAATATATAACCAGACCACTTTTTTTGAAGACTCAGCTAGCCTATTGGTGGGCATCCACCACAATTAAGTGGCATTGAACGCAAAAGTTTATAGTGTGTCCATCCTTTCTTGAGGGGCATAGATAGACAAACTTGGCTTTTTTTTGTTAGTTTGGGATAATTTTCCCTCGAGAGGCTAAATTGGGAATATTTGTTAGATTGTCATTGTAATAACTAGTTGCCTAGTTTTCATCCTTCTATATTTAGGTGGAGTTAGTCTGCCCGCCATTCTACGGTGGGCTTTGGTGCTTTAATTAAATCGAATTTGAGTAAAAAGATCTTGGTTTTGGATTTTCGACTTGTAGTGTAGCTTCAATTCTTTTGCCATATTGTTTGTTTCAATTTTGACACATGCATCATCCTTTCAATGGTCGACCTTGATGTGATCACTATTTCCCTTATCCAACTTTGTTTCATTGCAGTCAATCCTCTCATATAAATTCTATAATGGCTAGGTGTTGTTCCCCTTTTGGTCAGCTTCAACAATACCAAGCTTAAAGCTCTATAACTTTCCTCTTGAAATGTCCACAACACTAGGCTCCACAACACTAGACTTTATCATCTTAGGTGACCGAGGCACAACTAGAGGTTTTACTGTGTACAAATATGACACATCCCTATAGATATGCATTTGAGGGTTCTTAATCCAAATGAAAGTATAGATGATCCTTCCCTAAGTGAAATCACATTTTACTTGCTTATATTTTCCCCTTTTGCGTTTGTTTACTTCTACAATTATATCTTTAAAGTTTTTTTAGCTTCACTTCAATTAGCCCCTACTCAAATCTCTCAAAACAGATGGGACGTCTTGTTGGCAATTACTTCCTTTGATTGAGATATGAGAATGGTTATCCTTTATTTGCCTCCACTTTTATTTCATTCTACACTATAAGCCACATAATCCCTCTTTCTATAGAATTTTCATTACTTAAACTCCAAACAAGGGACTATATAATGAATCGACCAACTTCCATAAAAAAGTGTAAAACTGGTTTGTAAGCACTGACTTGTAAAACCAAGTGTTGGGGAGAGCAATGCGATTGAGGTTATGCGTTGCTAGAGGAAAAGTAGCCGAGAAGTAAAGCAAAATTTTGGTTAAGTGTTGGCCAAGACCATGCGTTGGTGAATGTAGTGGGAAGTTGAATTATTTGAGAAACCATGCGTTGTTGATTGAATCACGAAGGGTTGTGAGCTGAAGTAGTCGCCACATCGAAGAATAAGGGATCATTGTTGGGGGAAGAAATATGCTTGAACCATGCGTTGAAGTCACCATGCGTCGAAGACAACCATGCACTGAAGTCACACTGCGTCCAAGACAGAACGGTCCTGACGCGATGAAGCTAGTGGTGTGAATGACTATGTTGTATGCATCGGAGGTAGGAGGCGCCGAGAACACCATGCGCTGAGAATGGTTAGTTGCTGAAGATGCTGAAGGAGAACATAGACATGAGTGCCTTGCGTCGAAGAAAAGACCCGCGCCAGCCTACGGGTGAGGGGTAAGTCGGCATTATCATCTTGGTACTTGTGAGGGATAAGTCGGCAGTATATATATAGGTGAGTTTAATCACTTTCAGACATTTCGAGAACTTAAGTCGGTTCCATCTTTCAGAGAAACCACAAGAGAAGGAAGAGGAAGGTGTTCTTTTAGTTTTTGGACCAAATTTCACTCGTTTTGGTGCTCAAATCAGAGCTGGAACAGGAGACTGATTGCAGATGAACAGACTGAACAGTGATTGATGTTTGGAGTAGAACGACTCAAGGAAGCCGAGTTTGGGGCTGAAATTTTGAGGTTAGTAAGTTAACATAATTCCTAACAAGTCTTATGAAGGATGGTTAAGCTGAAATTGAAGTTAATCACATGAATCTTTAGGTAAAAGCAGCAACTACAGAACTGTTATGCAATCTAGAGCAACGTGGAGTGATTTTGGCATAACTGGAGAACGAAAAAGAGTTAAGCCTTGAAATTTTGAGGTAAGCTGTGGAGCTTAATTCCTTACAAGTTTGTAGATGGGAAGAAGTCTTAATATGTGCTGGAAATGCGTTTTTAGCAGGGATTAAGCAGAGAGGTCAAGGTTGTAGCAGTCGGCTTTGTTAAGGAGGAGTTAAAACTCAACGTGGGTATAACAGTAGGAGTAAACTGCACACAAGTTTCCCTGGAATCAGGGTATAACAGAAGGGTAAGGAACAATTAGTAGTTATAGCTTTAGTGTTAAAGTTTGAGAATAAACCTACGAGAGCCTAATCGCGTGACGAATTACAAACATTGTACGTGTAATGAGTTACTGTTTATGTTTTGATGAATGGAAAAGAAGTATAACAAGGGAAAATATCTATTTCAGGCCAAGAGGAAATAGGAGAGGCGTATAATCCACTCAAGGCCTAGGAAGAATTGTGAGTGACACTTCTTTTACTTTAAAACGATTTTGTTGAACATGATAGTTCGGTTTTCCAATGAAATGTGAATTTGTGATTAAATGATTTATGAAGCATATTTATGTTCTTAAAGCTATTGAAAAGCATGTTTATGAAATGTTATTGATATAATAATTCTCCTGTATTATTATGAACTATTTGTATACGAACAGTTTGTATAAAATGTTGCTTCTAAAAAGGAAAATGTTTTAGAGGAGGCTCAATGCTAGAAAGGCATGTGAGTTTCCCCAAGACCCAGTACTTGGGCAACCCGCCTATAAAATGTTTTAGAGGAGGCTCAATGCTAGAAAGGCATGTGAGTTTCCCCAAGACCCAGTACTTGGGCAACCCGCCTATAAAATGTTTTAGAGGAGGCTCATTGCTAGTAAGGCATGTGAGTTTCCCCGGGACCCAGTACTTGGCCAACCCGCCTATCAAATGTTTTAGAGGAGCCTCAATGCTGAAGAACATGAGAAGACATGTGAGTTTCCCCGGGACCCAGTACTGAAGGACATGGAGAAGGTACTTGGGCAACCTGCCATAGTCCTATGTGCACATAGAGGTTATATGCTGGTGCGTTGAGTCTTGCTCCGCATCGAGCCTTATATGTTTTCGACGTTAGGATGTTGAGTTTTGCTCCACTTCAATTAAGGGAAAAATATTGTATCTAAACTGTTTCTTATGATTTGTTTAAAAATCATGTATGAATTGATAAGGGCAATTAAGTTTGTTTTAACTAATGTATTTGAAGTGATTGCATGTTTTATGTTTGATGTTGAACTCAGTTTTACTACTGATGATTTCCGAACTAAAATGGTTTGTTAACATTGTCACTCACTGGGCCTTTAGCTCATGTTTTCAATGTTTTCTTTCCCCTCCAGGTAGCAAGGACGTTCCTGGTGCTTTGCCTACTCCCACTCGCCCTGCTTAAGCTTCCAGTCTCCCGAAAATCTGACTTGTTGAAGTGTTGTTTGTATGTTAAACCTTAATTAGATGGCATGTAGATATGTATGTAGAATTACCAGGGGTTGAACTATGGGTTGTGTAAGGACATGTAAAAGAGTTGAGAAATTTCGTTTTTGGCTTGTATATACTTTCCTATATGTTATGTTTAAAATGTCTTAGAATGTGGAGATTACATTGTGAACAGTTCAGAATGTGTGTGAAGGAATGGATGGTATGCGTCACAAGAGGGGTGATGTATACTGTCCTCACATCTCCTTTCAGGTTATGCAGGTAAACTTGGGAGGGCGTGTGACATGGTTGGTTTTAGGTTAATGGAAATTGTCTTGATCTTGGCCTTGACGACTCTCACCAAGCAATTCCAATGGGATTCAGAATATATGGTAAGCCAATTCTTCTCAGGCTTGGAACTATTTTCCTTTTCTAGTGATTATCTAACCACTGGATTTCATTTTTATCTTTTTCAGTTCCTCGTCCTTATCAATCCTCAGCTGCAGTGCCTTCCTTTCTTCATACCCTCAGTGGTCTTCCAAAAGGTTCTCAAAGTCGTTGTTACGGTCCTTCTTTTGTCTACCAAAGTAGCCTCATTTCAACACATTTATTTTTCTTCATAGCCAACCTCGGTCACTCATCCGGGTAAGCCTTGACCATTTTATTTTATCTCTTCAGAAATGGTTCCATGGTCATGCTTCACTATATGATTATCATGGCAAACGACTTAGGAAAGGATCATAGAGGGGTAAGTCATTCAAAGTCGGATTTTAACATGAAGTTACAAATCATACCAGTAACGTTCATCAAGTCATTCCTTCCTATTCATTCCCTACTCGACCCCTACTGTCGCATTGTCGTTAATCTCCTCAGCTTCGAAGTGCTTATACTCCTCATGTGAGAAGTTCTTCTTCTAGGATGGAGGCATTTGTTCTCCGAGAAGATTACTTCGGTAAGATTGAACTTCTTGCTAAAAGCCAATTTTGGGAAGGTGTTAGTAGTGAGCTCACCCTACTAAAAACTAACTATGATAACCCTTATGCTATTATATCTCGAAGTCTTTATGAACTTCATCATGTGAGATTTTCTTTGTAGTCTTATCCACCACAATTTTCTTATGGTCATCGTCGAACTTGTCCTTGTTTTCTTTTATTTATATTCTTTTTCTAAAAACAAGTGTTCATGCTAATCTCTGTTTATACGATGAGCTTGACTGACCACATCAATCATTTCATGACCATTTTCATTCCTTGTGAGGAGTTAACTCAAGACCATAATCAAATTTGTAGGGCAACCGTCTTTTGGATGAAACCCATGGGGAACTGAATTCCACACATGCCAACTGTGCTCTTATTCAACCAAATATGACAAAGTTGAGGCTATTCTCTCTAATGTTGCTTATTTGGAGGTAAAATTTAAATAGACTGACGCTTACTCAAATCTTCAAGATACTATAGTGCAGTACGAGGTTCATTGGAGTATGAACCACAGCATACATCATCATTCTGAGATGAACTTTTAATACCTAGTTTGACAACTTTGCAAAGTATCAAAAGGGCCCTTATGCCTTTCATTGGAGTATGAACTACAACATACATCATCATTCTGATAGTTTTGATTAAGGTGAACGTCACCCAATGAAGTAGGACCCTCCTTAAGTTGGCAAATCATCATGTTATCTTTTTTCTCTCTTTCTATTGTACCTTGCTTAAGCTTTTATGATACCTATGCACTTTCTTTTTCTTGTAGCTCTATGTTATTTTATGAAATTGTGTTCCTTTCTATGTGTACTTTTAAGCCTCTGGACCTATGATCGACCTTTATCTTCTTTCTTGATTTATCCCAATGAGTCCATCAATGGTTCCTCATTTGCTTCTTGGTCGTAGAAAAATACACCTTTCCATGTAGATTTTCATATGTAGCGTCATTTCATCAAGTGGAAAGTGTTTGAACTCAAGCAATTCTTAAATGAAACTTACCTATTGCTTTTATTAAAATAACTTGAAAAATAGAGTCGGCTTCAACCTTCCCTTGACAAACTCAAAATAGACTAAATGAATAAACTAAGTAATATAAAGACAAATAAATTTCAATAGAAGAAAATTGTAAAAAGGGATGGTCGACCTCGTTTACCCCTACAATTCCATTATGCCTTTCTTATTTGCTTCCTGCAACATCGTGTAGTGCATTTTCTTGACATTTTTTGCTCTCTCTTGATTATTCCAGTTCCTTTTTAGTTAGAAACTTCATGGATTGATGATAAGTTGAAGAGATAGCCTTCAGCTCATGCAAAGTTGGCCTTCCTAGGATTTCATTGTATGTAGATGCATAGTCTACAACTAGGAAGTTCACCATTTTTGTAACAACCCTAGGCTCTTCACCAAATGTCAATAGCAACTTTATGATGTCCTTAGGATGCACACTTCACTCTAAACCCAACCAAAGGGGCGAGACTACTTTTCAATCGACCTTTCTCCAAACCCATTTTTTAGAATGTCATTAGTGATAACACATCAGTTGAACTTCCTCCATCTACTAAATTGCGATGAACTTTTACATTTGCAATGATTAAGTTTATCACTAAGGAATCATTATGAGGTTTATAAGGAATCTAAGCCTTAATCTCGATAAACTCCAACTTGGCATCCAGATCCCTGCTCATTATAGAATACATGCATAGCCCTTCCAAGTGATTCCTGGCTCGTCTGCACTTGCTTTCTGATTTCAACTTGAATCTCTTCCTGCTAATCTGATACATGTCATGAAATGGATATTTTCAGGCTATATTTTTTTGCTTTTCCTTAGTGAAAATGGTCATTTGCATGTTATTTACCCCAAAATGTGATCTTAAATTGATAAAATGGTCAAGTAAAGGTCATTTAGCTACCTAAAGCATGTTTTTACTAGTTTAGGCTACTTTTATGAACTTTTATGGGGATTTTTTTTGTTGTTTTGCAAAAGTTGCTTTTGATACCCCTCTTGCCAAAGCATGATGCAACACATAAAAAACCATAATGTCCACAAGTCATGCTCGATCGTCCACAGTTTCTATTTACCTAGTCTTCAACCGTTCTCAGTGCCAAAATTGATTGGGAGTCGTTCAAAATGTGAAATCTAGCCTTTCCTCAACCAATTTAAGTCTATAAAAGGAGGAGAAGCTTCCTTGTTCAATCATCTTGGACTTCTAGCCACCCTCGGACGAGAACCCGCTCTTTTAATCAGAAAAGCTTTAGGAATGAAAGTTCCTCAGGAGAACATTACTTCTAGGAAATTCCAATCCTATGAGAACGTATGTAGATAAGGGATTCATCATTGAGAAAGGAGAATTTGCCATAGGGAGAGGATTAAAAGAGTGAGAGATTGTCCCAAAGAGTTCTTCTATTGTAATTCTAAGATTTCCTTTAATTTATCTTTGACTTTCTCGTTTTCATCTTTTATTCTTCTAAACATTTATATTGTAATCACGATTTATGATCTATGAAATTCATTCATTTGTTCTTAATCATCAGCTAAATAGTCTAAGGGGTTCAACTATGTGAATATTCGTCTTATATAGTTGCATGCCAATGCTCCATAGCACTTTGATTTATGCATTTCCTTTGTCGAGTTTATGGTTAAAAATTATTAAGTTAATGGCCACTTAATTTATAAATCTAGTCGTACCTTAATACGGGGAAGGTTAGGACATAAACGGAATCCATAAAGGAATATGAGACTAAAAGCCTACAAATACAATTCTCATGTAGCCTTAGAAATAAGGTAAACCGTAGGATAAAGAAACTACTTGTAAGTAATCTAAGATTCAACTAACCATAGAAATATAGGATTAGCTATTTAGGCTCCCCAAAGAAACTTGATACAAGACCGAATAAGAGGAGTTTTTTTGTAAATGACTAAGTCACTATCCAGGTATAATGTGGCCGCATTGACCAAGGCATAATGCCCCTTTGGTTGAAACATAGTTGTATCCCTATTCAATCACTTCTCGTTTACTATTTTTTAATCAACATTCAACCTAAACACTATCTATTTACAATTAGTTACCTTTGGTTACATTGATTTCATTGCCTTAAAGAATTTAAATTAAATCTAGTCTTGTGGGATTCGACACTTGGCATACTTTCGAGTTTTTTTTTTTTTTTATTTCATCGTTGGTATATGCTTGCACTCAGACCATAATTATTCTATAATTATCATTCATACACAATTAGTCAATCATGGTCCTCCAATTATAGGTTGAATTTCCCTTGGTGTAAATATCTTTGCTCTGGAGACTAATTGCCCTTGGTCGACCTTGGTTCTTTATTGGTCGAGCTTGACCTTCTATTGGCTACTTCTCCTATGTATTCTTTTCAAGAATCGTTCTTTTTTAGGGCTTCGATTTCACCTTCAAGTTGTATGCATTCTCTAGTGAGATGTTCGTAGTCATCGTGGTAGAGAATATAGTTCTCTTTATCCTTCCTATGCAGCTATACGTTCATCTTTTCTGGTTCTTTTTAGTAGGTTCATGTGACATATTTCCATGAGTATCTCCTCTAGTTCTACCACGATTGGTATATACTTCTTGAATTTGTAGGTGGGTCACTATCGTACTGGTTCTCTCTCATCCAAATGTCGCTTCTTAAATTTTGTTCTCTCCAATCCCTTATCCTAGTCTCTATCTCAGGTCTTGGTTACCTCTTATCTAAGTTACCTCCTACTCTTCTTGATCGAAGTAGCTGCTTAGCACTCATATATTTTTGGG
>QLSR01000293.1:0-14471 GCA_031780015.1 Citrullus colocynthis
AGAGAGTGTTTTGGTTCATAGTATACTCCCAATGCCCAAACATAGATCTCCACCACCCTTTCTCGTGCAAAAGGTAATTGCTCCTTCAATTTCTGATCCTTCCACCACCTATATATTTGACTTGTTTAATTAATTCAACATATTAAAACTGAAATGAAACAGTTTGCTTTTTAAAGAAGAGAAAAAAAAAATTAAAAGATAGTAGGAATTTTAATGAGAAAAGCTTCACCTTGAAAATTCACCCAGTTCTTTGTGGTAAAGTTTTTGCAAAGAATTGTAGTCCAACTTTGCAAAAGTGAGCAAAGCATTATTGTTGGATGGATTGTTGTTATAGAGAGAGATATAGTGCCTACTCATGAACCTTGGCATAGCTTTATAAATTGGCCACTTCAATGCATATTTAGCTTCTTCTGAGAATGGAGAGTTGGAATCCATAGTAATTGTTTCAAGATGAGTAGTTGTGAATGCTAATGCTTCATCCAGTATCTTTTCTCCTCTTATTCTCAAGTGGGATGCCTCATACAAACTTAATAAACCAGCTGCATCCTTTGTAATTGATTCTTTGAAATCCCCCCTTTCATTTGTAAACTTATTCAATATCTCTGTTTGAAGTTTAACAAATAGGTTAAACTACAGTTTTTTCCCCAACTTTTGCTAATAAATTCTTATTTAAAAAAAAAGAATATATATATATATATATATATATATATGTCTAAGTGTTACGTTATACCAATATACTTCAACACTTGCCTCACTTGTAGACTTGAAAGTTTATGGAAGATCCAACAAGTGAAAACCAATAGTAATTGTGAGATACAATTTTGAACACATGACCTCGTTCTTTGATACTATGTTAAAAACCAATAATAAAAGAAGTTTAACCGGATGGGTTACGCTAAATTTAATAATATCAATACTTCAACCATATCTAATAGATCTATAAATTTCTAAAGATGCCTAGTAAAGTTAAAATTTTAAATTTTGTGCTAAATAGTTCTTTAAAACATTTAAAAATGGATTAGACACAGAAGTGACGGTTACTATATATTTTTTAACAATTAATTTGACACTTTTCAAAAATTTAAGAATGGATGGTTGAATATGTTGCATGTTTTATTATGTTTCTAAACTTTAAGAAGCCATTAAACACAACTAGAAGTAAAGAAACCAAACCTATTATAATTAAACATTTACCAAATAAAGCAAAGTTCTATAATTTTTCTTCTAGGAAGAGTAATTCTTTGAAAGAATTGTTTGAGGAACATACCACATGAAACATAGTAACGATGTTGTCTAAGCAATCGAAATCGAAGAGCAATAATGTAAAGATCCTCCTCATCATCATCAACTTTGCTAGAATTTTGGATGTGCTCAAGAATTTCATTAATTTCATCTTCAAAGTGGTAAGAAAGACCTAAACGTTGGATCGAATCAATTAACCTTAGTCTTTCCGAAGATTTTTCAGCAGCTGCAAACATGCTTCTCACTTCTTCTTTCACTTCTTGAAATTGTTTCTTAACCATGTCATCTTCTACCTGATTTTACATAATATTGAATCCCATTATGAAAAGATATATCATATCTATTATGTAAAAGTCATATCCAAAAATATTATGAACCTCTAGACTCTAAATACCAAGTTTTTTTTTTGTTCTGTCTTTATTTTCTTAAAAAAAAAAAATCAACGAAAACATATATAGCTCAACGACTGACATAACACATAGATTTGTAGTGAACTAATGTATTAACCTGATTTATTAACTTAGTTTAAGGATTAAAATGGACATGTAGAGGTCAAAATATAACAAAAAAAATATAATAAAAAGATAGAGAACAAATGAATGGATTGTAACAAGGCAAAAATACTACATAGTGATAGAAAAGAAAATAATTGAATAGAAAAAAAAAGTGTATATAATTATACCACCTGATTGTTGAAATTACAGGAAAGAAAATAGTCTTCCCAAGAACTTAGGGGAAAGTTTGCAGCTCGACGAGGAACAGCATCATTAAAAGAGCAATTATTTGGTGCTATGGGATCTTCATACGACATTTTTGTCTTGAACAGCAACAAAATATGAGGAATAAATCCTATAAAAAGCTGGGTTTTAACTTCTTTTTAAAAGAACTTAATTAACCTCCCCTTCATTTGGTTGTGCAATTTATACTTTAATGTACTCAAAAAGTGATAAGTATAGATAGACCATTTATTGGACTTGAATTTGACAAAGGTAAAAGTTTTTACTATTTTTTAGAATGATATTTTCTCTAGTAGAGACAAGATTTAAGATTTAATACGACGAAAATGTCAAATTTTTAATATAATAAAAATATTGATAATATTAGACTTGATGAATTATTTAAAAAAAATACTTCAATTTAAAAATAAACATTTATACTTTTCTTTTAAACAAGTTACAATTATTTATTATTTATATTATATTTGTTATTAAATTTTTCATAAAATTTTTATGATATAATAAAAATTTTGATTTCTTCCTCTATAGACGAATTTATAAAAATGTGAAAATAGTGTTGAAAATATCAAATAAGTGGATGGAAATTTAATATAAGTGAAAGATTAATGGAAATTGAAGGAGTGTGATGAGTCCTTGGCTGATTGAAGCATAACTTTCCAAAAGATTGAATCTCTTTGCCCTTCTTAAAAATTATTAAAAAAAGGAAAAGAAAAAAAGAAAAAAAAAAATCCTTTCTGGTAAGATTTATTTTCCAACACAATTTCAAAACCATGCATGGAAACTTAAACCAACCATAAATTTGGATAAAGTGAAAAACAAAAAAAATTGATTATTGATGCCAAAATATTATGAGAGAAATTAAAAGAGTTTAACCTTTAGGTGGCAACAACATGGTAAGTTTGTTAAGTTTAAAAGAATTTAACTTAGTAAAACAAAAATAAAACATATGTACACGATTGTGATGTTTATTGTACACTCTGACACTTAAATCATAAAGTAAAATAGTGTAAAAATTTTAAGATTTGAGAATGACAATGAACTTCCTTTACTTAAAATTATAATGATGTATCTATAAGAATAGATAATCTAGATTATTCACAATATTTGAATAACACCATTGATCTTCTTGGGTCGACATGCCTCATTGTGTGTTTTTCTGGGTTATCCTTCATCTTGGTCAATCACCAAATTGTCACGTAATAGCGACATAATTATATCTATATCAAATTCTAACCAATCAACTAAATTAGGTCAATCACCAAATTGTCACGTAATAGCGACATAATTATATCTATATCAAATTCTAACCAATCAACTAAATTAAATTAAAGTAAATTATTTTATGGTCATTTAAGTTGGTCCAATTCAGATTCATATATTATAATATGAAATATGTAACATGACATTATATAGGATCTAAATTTGATACATCATCTTAAAAAAAAAAAAAAATTACGAAGGTACTAGATAACAAAAGCTAAGAGTAAAGGTAGCTTTTGAAAAATTGACACAAATGTTTTTGTAATAAAAAAATAGTCTTTTTTAATTAAAAAAATAGTCTTGAACATGGCAAGAAGCATGCTAAAGACAAAGAAGATGCCGAGGGAATTTTGGGCGGAGGCCGTAGCTTGTGCGGTTTATTTGACAAATCAAGCACCAACCAAAAGTGTGTTTGACAAGACGCCTCAAGAAGCGTAGAACGGAAGAAAGCCCGGGATTGGTCACTTCAAGGTGTTTGGGAGTATAGCATATCCTCATGTGTCGGAAGGAAAAAGGACCAAACTCGATGGTCGAAGCGAAAAACTCATCTTCATCGGCTATAATGCAAGTTCAAAGGGTATCGTCTTTGTAATTCTTTGAATGAGAAGGTAATAATTAGTCGTGATGTTGTTTTTTATGAGGAAGCCTCTTGGGATTGGAATTTACAAGAGGAGGAGTATGATTTTGTCACACCCCCTCCCAAGTTTACCTGCATAACCTGAAAGGAGATGTGAGGACGGTATACATCACACCTCTTGTGACGCATACCATTCATCTCTTCACACACGTCCTACACTGTTCACAATGAAATCTGCACATTCTAAGACATTTTAAACATCACATATAGAAAAGTATATACAAGCCAAAAACGGAATTTCTCAACTATTTTACATGTCCTTACACAACCCATAGTTCAACCCCTGGTAATTGTACATACATATCTACATGCCACCTAATTAAGGTTTAACTACAAATAACACTTCAACAAGTCAGATTTTTTGAAGACTCGAAGCTTAGGCAGGGCGAGTGGGAGTAAGCAAAGCACCAGAAACGTCCTTGCTACCTGGAAGGGAAAGAAAACATCGAAAACATGAGTTAAAGGCCCAGTGAGTGACAATGTTAACAAACCATTTTAGTTCGAAAATCATCAGTAGTAAAACTGAGTTCAACATCAACATAAAACATGCAATCACTTTAAATACATTAGTTAAAACAAACTTAATTGCCCTTATCAATTCATACATGATTTTTAAACAAATCATAAGGAAACAGTTTAGATACAATATTTTTCCCTTAGTTGAAGTGGAGCAAAACTCAACACCCCAACGTCGAAAACATATAAGGCTTGATGCGGAGCAAGACTCAACGCACCAGCATATAATCTCTATGTGCACATAGGAATATGGCGGGTTGCCCAGGTACCTTCTGATGTCCTTGAGTACTGGGTCCCGGGGAAACTCATAGCCTTATTAGCATTGAGCCTCCTCTAAAACATTTTATAGGCGGGTTGCCCAAGTACTGGGTCCCGGGGAAACTCACATGCCTTACTAGCATTGAGTCTCCTCTAAAACATTTTCCTTTTTAGAAGCAACATTTTATACAATCCGTTCGTATACAAATCCTTCATAAGAATACAGGGCAATTATTATATGAATAACATTTCATGAACATGCTTTTCAATAGCTTTAAGAACATAAATATGCTTCATAAATTATTTAATCACAAATTCACATTTCGTTGGAAAACTGAACTATCATGTTCAACAAAATCGTTTTAAAGTAAAAGAAGTGTCACTCACAATTCCTCCCAGGCCTTGAGTGGATTATACGCCTTTTCTATTTCCTCTTGGCCTGAAATAGATATTTTCCCTTGTTATACTTTTTTTCCATTCATCAAAACATAAACAGTAACTCATTACACGCACAATGTTTGTAACTCATCACGCGGTTAGACTCTTATAGGTTTATACTCAAACTTAACACTAAAGCTTTAGCGACTAATTGTTCCTTACCCTTCTGTTATACTCTGATTCTAGGGACACTTTGTGTGCAGTTTACCCCTGCTGTTATACCCACATTGAGCTTTAACTACTCCTTAACAAAGCTGACTGCTACAGCCTTGATCTCTCTGTTTAATCCTGCTAAAAACGCATTTCCAGCCCATATTAAGACTTCTTTCCTTCTACAAACTTGTAAAGAATTAAGTCCCACAGCTTACCTCAAAATTTCAAGGCTTAACTCTTTTTTGTTCTCCAGTTATGCCAAAATCACTCTGCGTTGCTCCGGATTGCATAACAGTTCTGTAGTTGCTGCTTTTACCTAAAGATTCATGTGATAAACTTCAGTTTCAGCTCAATCATCCTTCATAAGACTTGTTAGGAATTATGTTAACTTACTAACCTCAAAATTTCAGCCCCAAACTCGGCTTCCTTGAGGCGTTCTACTCCAAACATCAACCACTGTTCAATCTATGCATCTGAAATCAGTCTCCTATTCTAGTTCGGATTTCAGCACCAAAACGGGTAAAATTTCGCCCAAAAACTATAAGAACACCTTCTTCTTCCTTCTCTGGTGGTTTCTCTGAAAGATGGAACCGACTTAAGTTCTCGAAATTGTTTGAAAATAATTAAACTCACCTATATATATACTGCCGACTTATCCCTCACAAGTATCGAGATGATAATGCCGACTTACCCTCACCCGTAGGCTGGCGCTGGTCTTTCCTTCGACGCAAGGCACTCATGTCTATGTTCTCCTCCAGCGTCTTCATCAACTAACCATTCTCAGCGCATGGTGTTCTCAGCGCCTCCTACCTCCGACGCATACAACATAGTCATTCACATCACTAGCTTCATAGCATCAAGACTGTTCTGTCTTGGACGCAATGTGACTTCAGCGCATGGCTGTCTTCGACGCATGGTAACTTCGACGCATGGCTGTCTTCGACGCATGGTTTAAGCATATTCTTTTCCCACCAATGATCACTTATCCTTCGATGTGACGACTACTTCATCTCACAACCCTTCTTGATTCAATCAACAATGCATGGTTCCTCAAATAATTCAGCTTCCCGCTACTTTCACCAACGCATGGTCTTGGCCACCACTTAACTAAAATTTTGCTCTACTTCTTGGCTACTTCTCCACTAGCAACGCATAACCTCAGTCGCATTGCTCTCCCCAACACTTGGTTTTACAAGTCAGTGCTTACAGATTTTCTTCCATATTTTGAAGAAGACGATGAAAACGAGCCGACCAGGGATGAAATGGGTGAAAGTTTGCTCATTCCAATGCCACCTCATTCAACTGATCGATCATCATCTGAAGGTTCATCCAGCGATTCGGAGAACGAAATTGGCCCAAGAGGAACTCGAAGTCTACGGGAACTTAATGAGGTAAATAAAGATCAAAATGACATTATTCCCTATTGTCATTTTGGTGATTGTGAGCCTATTAGTTTCCAAGAAGCCATTGCAAACCAGAAATGGAAGGATGCAATGGATGAAGAAATTCGAGCGATAGAGAAAAATGACACATGGGAGTTGACCAAGCTTCCAAAAGGGCACAAACAGATCAGAGTGAAGTGGGTATACAAGACAAAGAGAAAAGTCAATGGCGATGTTGAGAGGCACAAGGCGAGACTAGTGGTGAAAGGGTATAGCCAACAACATGGCATCGACTATGATGAGGTACTTGCCCCTGTTGTTCGCCTTCAAACTATTCGTCTGATTATTGCTTTGGCAGCGCATAATCATTGGAAGATACACCAAATGGATGTCAAATCGGCATTCTTGAACGGAGTTCTTGAGGAAGAGGTCTATGTGGAACAACCATTGGGTTATGAAGTCAAGGGTGAAGAAGATAAAGTGCTTCGATTGAAGAAGGCACTTTATGGTTTAAAGCAAGCACCAAGAGCATGGAATTCGAAGATTGACAAGTACTTTCAAGAGAAGAAGTATATGAAGTGTCCTTATGAGCATGCCCTCTACATAAAAATGCAAGGTGAAAGCATACTAATCATTTGTTTACATGTTGATGATTTAGTATTTACTGGAAACAATCCTAGCATGTTTGATTAGTTCAAAAGAGAGATGGCAAAGGAGTTTGAAATGACAGACATTGGTCTCATGAGTTACTATCTTGGGATCGAGGTCAAACAAGGTGAAGATAAGATTTTTATATTCCAAAAGGGCTTAGCTAAAAAAGTGCTCAAAAAGTTCAATATGTATAATGCTAATATAGTTGGAACACCAATGGAATGTGGAGTCAAAATCACCAAGCAAGATGGAGGAGAAAAGGTAAATTCTACATATTTCAAAAGCTTGGTTGAAAGTTTGAGATACTTGACATGTACAAGATCGAATATTCTTTATTCGGTTGGAATTATTAGTCGATTCATGGAGGAACCGACAACAACATATTACAAAATGGCAAAAAGGATACTTCGTTACATCAAAGGGACGATTGGGTATGGTCTTTCCTATGTCTCTTCCAGCAATTTTGATATTGTTGGTTATTGTGATAGAGATTGGAGTGGTGATTTGGATGATCGAAAGAGCACTACGGGGTTTGTGTTTTTTATTGGTGATACAGCATTCACATGGATGTCAAAAAAGCAACCCATAGTCACATTATCAACATGTGAGGCAGAGTATGTAGCAGCAACTTCATGTGTATGTCATACAATTTGGCTAAGAAACTTAGTGAAGGAGTTGAAGTTTCAAATGGAAGGTCCAATGGAAATTTTTGTTGACAACAAATCAGCCATTGCCTTAGCCAAAAATCCTGTATTTCATGAGAGGAGCAAGCACATTGATACCCGATTTCATTTCATTCAGGATTGCATTACGAAGAAAGAAGTGGAACTCAAATATATCAAGTCAGAAGACCAAGTGGCGGACATTTATCAAAATGAGAAGTTTACTTGGTGTAACAAATAAAGTTTAAAGGGGGGTGTTGAAAAAATGAAAGGTTTGTCATTATTAAACTTTATTTGTGGCATTTAGTGTGATTTTTGGGTTTTGTGTCTTTTAGTTTTTTTCGTAACCAATAGTGACTCTTGAGTTATAGGAATGATGTGAGTTATGAGCATTTGATAACATTTATAACTTTAAACCATTGGCATTCCTATGGTTATATTGTAAGCCTATATAAAGGCATGCTTAGTTGAATGAAAAAATATATCTCATTCTCATATTTGTCCTCCATGTTTTTTTCCTAACAAGGCAATTGAAGCAAAAACATAATAGGATGCAGAGGTGATGGCAACTTCCATGTATTCTTCCATTGTTGGAATATACCCTTCATTGAACCATTTAGCTTCCATCAAATAAGCTTTGCATTGCCTTTTCATCTGTACACACAAAACTTCAAAATCAATTAATTAGAAGAGAAGATCTTCTTTTCAAGAAATATGTCTGTGTGTGTGAAAGCACAATACACAATAGAATTCACCCTTTCTTTTGCATAATCAAATGCAAATGGAGTATTATTTTCCTTGCAAGTAACTTGTTCAATCTCTCCATAATGTTTAAGTATGGCTTCATAAAGAACTTTCATGTAATTTGGGAACTTTTCGATACCAGTAATATCCCACCTGAAATTTATTCAAAGTTCAAGTTATTAAGTTGACGAAGATAATTTTTTAATTTTTTTTTTTTTAATTTCAATTTTCAAATATGACATTTTATTAAAATATTCAGAGTTAACATTTATCATATGCTCAAGTGTCAAATTAAATCGCACTACCATTCTAAATACCTTATATTTAATTATTTTAATGTATCATCTCAACAATCTCAAAACTCTCAAACCTTACGTAGACCCTTTTTTTTTTTTAAATAAAAAAATTATACGTAGACTTGGTGATGGATATCCTTTGACTATTAATATGCGTTGACGAAAAAGGAAAAAAAAAAAAGGATCAAGACAATTATACTAAGAAAAGGGTCAATATTACAACATTTTAAACTTAGAGTTTCTAATAATATGCATTGATGAATTTGATTCACAGTATAAAACTATGCAATAATGTAATTTAAATTAAAGCAGTAATCAAAATGTTAAAAAGCTAACCTTTCAATTGCATTGGTGAATAGTTGAAGTTCATCAAGTGTGGCATAGACATCATACATATCATCAAGCAGTGATATAAAAGCAATAACTTTGGCTAATATTATTCTAGCAAGAGAGTGTTTTGGTTCATAGTCCACTCCTAATGCTCAAACATAGCACTCCACCACCCTATCTCGTGCAAAAGATAATTGCTCTTGCAATTTCATATCCTTCCACCACCTATATATCGCAAAAGATAATTGTTTAACTAAAATTAAATCTAAAATGAAATAAGTCTTTTTAAATAAAAAATAACCCTCAAAGATAGTAACTAAGAATTTTAATGATCAAAAAGCTTCACCTTGAAAGTTCACTCAATTCTTTTCGGAAAAGTTGTTGGAGAGAATTGTAGTCCAACTTTGCAAAAGTGAGCAAAACATTGTTGTTGGATGGATTGTTGTTATAGAGAGAGATATAGTGCCTACTCATGAACCTTGGCATAGTTTTATAAACTGGCCGCTTCAATGCATATTTAGCTTCTTCTGAGAATGAAGAGGTGGAATCCATGGCCATTGCTTCAAGTTGAATAGTTGTGAAAGCTAATGCTTCATCCAATATCTTTTCTCCTCTCATTCTCAATTGGGATGCCTCATACGAACTTAATAAACCAGCTTCATCCTTTTTAATTGATTCTTTGAAATCTCCCCTTTCATTTGTAAACTTATTGAATATCCCTATTCGAAGTTAAACAAACAGGTTTAAACTATGAGTTTGTTCTCTAAACTTTGAAAAAAAAGTTTAAAATAGATATCTAAACTTTTGAGTGTTGTAAACTCTAAGAAATGGCTAATAGAAGTATATATGAAATTTCAATTTTTTGGCCCTTTGAGCCATATAAATTGTCTTATAAATCAAGGATTAATTAGACACGAAATTAAATATAGAAAATTCAAAGACTAATATATATTAATTAAGCAAAAAGTAAATGAGGGTAAAATCACTTGAGCGAGACTTACCACAAGAAACAAAGAAGCCTTGTTATCTAAGTAACCGAAATCTAAGAGCTACAATTTAAAGATTCTCATCTTCTTCGTCAACAATGTCACAACTTTTTGTGGTCAAGAATTTCATTAATCTCATCTTCAAAGTGGTATGACAAACCTAGGCGTTGGATTGAATCAATCAAACTTAATGTTTCTGAACACTTTTCAGCAGCTCCAAACATCCTTCTCACTTCTTCTTTATGTTCTTGAACTTGTTTCATGACCATCTCCTCTTCTTCCTCCTGATTTTTCATAATATTTGTCCAACAAAATAACACACATCATTGTTTTCCCTTTAGGTTGATAACTTTTTCTTTCGAAACAAAACTTAAAGCAAATTTTAATTTTTTTTTTTCTAAAAGAAAACCTACCCGAACAGGAAACACACACGGTTTTCAAACATATTCTTATACTGTATGTCTAACTGATAAAATATTGAAAAAACGAATGATAACTTTCTCGCACGATATTTGTCTAAATAGAACATGGTGAAGGATATAAATTTATATAGTTACAAAAGTTAAAGGTTTAAATTGATAAAATTATTAGTTGAAGGTTATAATTAATAAAATTCTCAGTAAATTAATATTTTCTAGAAAAATTATTTTAAATGACAAGACTATTTAAAATATTTATAAATAATATTAAAATACCACAGTCTATCGTAGATAAACTACTATTTGTATCTATCATGACACAGATAAACACAGATGGTAATCTATCGCTATTTAATGCAAAAACAGACTAAATTGTTAGTTCCACAAAACATAAAACATTGGGACTAAAGTGTTCTTAACAATATTTGTTACTTAGTACAAGGATGCTTATGCCATGATAAACAATAACATTAAATTGTGTGTTGACACTGCCTTGATGTTGAGTGTATACCTTTGACTAACATGACTATATGGTAGACTGTTATTAGTTAATTAAGTGTGTCATAAGAGTCATGAGGAGTTTTAATTAGAATATATCACTTCGTATTACAACTTATATTCTCTTATGGAAAACGAATTCACGATTGAGACATTACCATCGTCTTTTCTACGTGACTTTTCAGTATGTCCTTCTCAAAATGTGGAAGTAGTTAGTTTAATTTCTTTACGCTAACTCCAATCTAGGATTCCCAGAAACGATTTAATTTCTTGCATTAAATTCTTTGTAAAGCTTATTAAAGATAAATAAATAAATTGTAAAGTAAGAAGTTAACCCAAAAGTTTCAAATTTTCACAAGCAGTGGTGTCCAGTTCTCACATCTATTAAAGCGGAAAGAATGATATCCAGACGCACCTTGAGAGATCTAAACATTGTGAGAATGCCCAAACGATCGCGAGTACGTATCTAATCAATTTTGAACGGTAGAGGTTGCTTGAACGAAATTAGAGGAAGAGCTCATTGGAAGAACAAGGAAATAGATGAGAAAAAAAAGACAAGAGGAAAAAATGGGAAACAGACGAGAGGAAGATTGAGAAAACGAACTAAAAAAAAAAACGAGAGTTTGACAGAGGCGATTTTTGACAATGAGCGAGAGGAAGAATCGAGACTCGTGGTTGCTTGCGGCTCTCGCACGCATTTCAGAGATGAATTGGTATTTTCACACGCAATTGACGCAAGCAAAAGGCCAAATTTTGTGTGGATTTGAATAATGGGCCAGATTTCATTTGGGCCTCCAAATTAGGTCATCCGTACAATTTCTTCCATAACCCTCCATACAATAATAATGATATATATTTTTGAAAGAGAATACATTGGGTCAAGGGGTGCACTCGAACATCTCCACCAAGTGGACACCTTAGTACACTCATCATTTCCCTCTCCATTAATATTCAATAAGTGCAAAGGGATTACAAAAGCCGAAGGGCTAGAGATAAGCCCGAACAAACTAATTTGTACAAAAAGCAGTAAGGTTTAACGCAATGATTGAAGAGTTGTAATCCTCGAAATCGTGTGCTCTTAACGACCATAGACCAATCAGTGTGCAAATATCTTCCCATATGCCTGTTTTACTTCTGATGGCGTCAATGAAGGTTCTTCTATTACGTTCGTTCCAGATTGTCCATAGGGTCGCTGCTATCAGGTTAAAAGCAATGATCCTGCCCTTGGAGTTTTGGTTGATTTCAAACAATTCTCTACAAAGTGTTTCCACATAATTATGGTTGCTTTGCCATCCTGTTCCTAAAGCCACTTTGGACCATATGTTGGATGCAATGTTGCATCTTAAGAAGAGATGGGCCATATTTTCATTTTGTTTCTGACATAGGATACACCAATTGGGGTTCAGATTGTGATTTGGAAGCTTTCTCTTTTATGCCTATAATTTGCATTTTTTTGGTACGTGAGATTTCCACATCTTTTTTGTATGTCTGCTGCGATAGACTGATTGAAAAGTGCTTCTTTGACGGTTGAAGTTTTGAAAGCTCCATTGGTTTGTCCTTGCCTTTTCTATCGTTTAATTAACCATTTTAAAATTTTTATTTACTCATTTTTATCTCAACTTTTCTTTCTTACTACCATTTTCTTTTCTTTCTTCTTCATTCTCACTTCAAATTTAAACACATTTCTTCAACGAGAAAGCCACATTTTCTAAGACAGAAATAACACGTCTCTCTCAAGTATGTTATACCTTCTTTCTCCTAATTTCATCTTTTTCTTTTTTCTTTTAAAAAGAAACATCATAGAGAAGAATGAGATAAAAACAGAAGGAAAAAAAAAAAAAGACAAAAGAAAACTAAATAACAACAGATCTATAAGAAATCGACAAGGACAATAGCAGTAGCAAAAACCTCGAATACTTTACTCCGTTTCTTTTTCCAGGTTGTTTGCAGAAGAAGGAAAAAAAAGAAAAAAAAAAGGTTGTAACCAAGAACGACACTAAACTCTTGTTGTTTGAGGGTGCACATCCTCGAGGCCAAAGTCCTACCAAATACACCTTCAACTAAGTTAGAGTTTTTCTTGTGTGTTGGATTTTGACTTGGTGGATAATTTTTTTTTTTTTGAAGGGTGCTCTCTAGGGTTTTGGCTAAGAAAGAAGAGATTGGAGTTTGCTGGAAGGAAAAAACAAAAAAAAATAATAATAAATAAATAAATAAATGTGGTGGCTTCTCTTGGCTGCTAGGGTTTATGTGAGGAAGAAAGAATTTTTTTTTTTTTTTCTTTCTTGAGAATGAAGAAATTGAGTGTGGAGACTAGAGTTTTTTTAGAAGAAAAAATAAGGGTTAATGAAAGTGATGGCTAGAGTCTCTTGTTAAAAAGAAAAAATTTGGTATTTAAAATCCAAAAACTTTAATCCATTTTGCAAATTCTTTTTAATGAATTTTATTTTAACTTTGAAATTTTGCCAAACTTGGCTTAAATTTAAAATGGGTTGAGCCTCTTGTCAACCAAATCCCAATTCAAAATTTTGCTTTTATGTTTTTTTTTTTTCTCAACCAATTTATTTAATTTAATTAAGGGTTGTTTTCAAATATAACAAAATGACTTAAACTATTTACAATTATAGAAAAATTATTCCATTGTCTATCAGTGATAGACTGTGATAGACTCACTCAAGCGATAGAAGTCTATCGCGATTTATCACTGATAGACAATGAAATTTTTATATATTTGTTAATAGTTTGGTACTTTTTCTATTTATAATAATTTTTCTTTAATTAAACTACACAAAATCACCCAATCTTCACAAATGATAGTATGAAAGTGAGATTTAATTAATAAATAGGCAAATTTACATGTTGATTCAAATTAAGTAAAAGAGGTTAGAAAACTAGGTGGCTACAGAGGCAATTTTGGGGTTCATGAATGGTCAGTCGCATGTTTAGGATTCACTTTGTGTGGGCTTTTTTGAAATTTTACATTATATGGGCTTAAATATGTAACAACATGGGGGTTTTAATGGATTTTGTTATTTTTGTAATTATTTTGCATAGTTTTCTATATTTGTAATCCTTTTCCAACACCTTCCAAACAAAATACCTTGAAAATCGTAGAACGCTATATTGGGTGTGCGACCAACACTATGTAGGTATTTGTGCAAGTGAGGCGTCGGTTGGTCCTAGAAATGGCGGTAGCGGCACTTTCCCACAGTAGTGGTTCAGTTTTTCTTATGGAGGCTCATGGGTCTAACCAACCCTGAGCTGA
>QLSR01000294.1:6403-40075 GCA_031780015.1 Citrullus colocynthis
CCCCCCCCCCCCCCCCAACACACACACGGAGGAAAAGAAGGGGAGAGGAAGAGAATTAAGAATAAAGAAAATGAACAGCTAAAGTATAGTGATCAATAAATCACAATTTACGTTTCAAATTAATTAGAAAAATGAGTAAGTAGATATCGATCACTTACATCATAAATAACTTTTGCAATGACATCCTTATATGGAAGCAATTCGTCATGTACATTCAGGTGAGCAACATGACCTGTAAATCACAGTACAAAATTATCTCACTGTCAATAGTTGTACAAGAGAAAACAACGTTAAGACCAATGCTAGAGAAACAAGTGGTACCAAAATTCTATACAGAGCAACAAAAGAACGCACATAAAAGGTATATAGAGCATATGGAAATGTAAGGCAGAAAGGAAAAAAGTAGGTGAAACATGGCAGTGGCTAGAGTACTTAACTATTGTCTCAAAAGAAGAAGGCACTTCCACTTCAGGAGGCAGAATCTGCTTGAGGATATGGTCTACAGAGGAACCAGACAGACATTAGTCGGACATGTACAATATGAACATATCAAACGACAGGTAAAAGCACCTTTAAAATAGTCTAAACGATCTTTCAGAAATTGATCATCATTCTTATTACTGCAATCACTTGAAGTAGACACGGTCACATCACATATAGTTGTCATAATATCAAATGAGAGTAAGGACAACCAGTCCATCAGCACATGTACAGTCACAATGCAGACAACGTTTGGAACATAAATCCCATTAATATAGACAAATTATAAAATGGAAAATGTACTGTAGAATTCAAGCACAAACATGCAGGGACTGTACATTTATGATCAATAACTAATGTATTAGACTCTCATCCTTCTCATGCAAACACAGTACAACATTTAGCTTCCACATACTTCAATACTCAGTGCATACTTGAGTAATGGGATCATTAAAAATGGTCCTAGATATGCCTTCAATAACATTTCACAGTTGTAATAAGAAAATTAAAGGCAAGCATAAATGTCTAGAATTCAACAAGCAATACTAAGGTGAAAGTAAAATTTGCACAATTTGTGATAAAAGGTAAGATTATTGACCTGCTCCCCAATATGAATAACCAAGGGTTAGAGAATAAGGAACTCGTTCAATCGTGCATAAACCTTTCAATTCTTCAAGCTTCATTTCTGGAATTTCTGATAATTCTGACCCATCCAAAGAATCACAAGATATAAAAATGGTGTCATCTAAAGACATGATTGAGAAAAATTCCATCCAGAAAATAAGGGCAAAAGAAGAATGAAGAAACGTGATTAAGATTTCCAAAAGAAAACAAGCCTATTTTTATGATGATTACCCAGTTACTCAAGGTTAATCGGGTTGCTTCTGTGGATGCTTAGATTCTTCTTTAGCTGGATTTCATGAGATATATATGCTGTTGTTGGACAATTTTCTAACTTAACATGCATTCAAGTTCATGGTTATACCTAGAGAAATTAACATTTTAAGATTAACAATGACTCGCTCAATTATTTATATCAACTATTTTAGAACTTGAGTACGTGAACAGAGCCCACAAGACACTAAGGTAACATAAAAGAATCAATGAACAAGGATAGGAACTTCAGCGAGCAGAATGTCCTATTGAAGAGTTTCCATAAAGAACATGGAATTGCCATCCAAACATATAGTCAACAGAAAGAACCAAGTGAAAAAAAAGCAAGGCGGAGATCTTTACCCGGAGTTTGAACCTTTTCAGATAATATAACATAACGATTCTTATCACAAGTTGGATCTTCAGTCACAGGTTTAATCCGGGGCCTGTCAATTAAGTACCTGAAAATTTTTCAACAGAAACGAACTGAGGACCAAAGAACAGTCTACTTTAAAACAAAAGTCAATATCAAGATGAATTTTCAAAGAAAATAACTAAAAACTATCAGGAAAATTCTGATAAGTTTTCAATAAAAATAGAAAGTGTTGAACTCAGATGAGAAAGATGAACAGTTGAACAAGTACAATGTATGAGTAACACTAATACTAAATGCCAATACCCAAATGATTCATTGAAATCGAATAATTAGCAACGTATAAGAAAGAAACAAAAGAACACAAAACATCACGCACCCGTTCAGTATTTTAATGGCGGCCTTACAGAGTTCCCTCGGAATTCTTAGGGCCCAGAGATTCAGATGCACATCGAATTTGCTTTCGTCCAACATTGATCGATTCACAAGTTCGATTTTCCTCAATACTCCCCACTCAATGCGAACAAATTCAAATCAGAATGGATTAATTATCGTCCTCCAAGCAATAACAGATCGGAAATAGAGGACTGGAATAGGAGATTTCCACTGGGAATAAAACTAACAACACGAACTGTCGCCGGAGACTGCGTGAAGACCGGCGGCGGCAGGAGTAGGGTTTAAGCTAAAACTAGAAGTCCCCCTATAAGGCAATACGACAACGTTTTGGGAGTATTTTGAATTAGTTACCAACCGTTCCCTGTTCGAATTAATATAATATTGGGCTGGGCCCGCGCCGCCATAGGCTTAAGTGGGACTGCACTCGTCACAGGTAATATCTGAATTTTATGTTCTTTTTTTCCTATTTACATTAAAATTTAATCCATTTTCATTCACATATTCTTCATAAATCATAAAAAAAAAAATTCAAAAAGTTAATTTTTATCGAAATTTTTATCAAAATTGATAAATAATCATAATAAAATAAAATATATTATCTGAATACTTTTTTAAAAAATGTATTATATGTTGATGTGATTTGGTTTGAAGATTTTCCGTGAGAAGACAAGTAGATATATGTGCTAAAAATTCATAGATAATAAAATGTTTTATAAAAAAATATATTAATGATAAATTAGTAGTATGAACTAAATTTAAAATTTATTGAAAATCTTTGTACTAAAATTAAACATTTGAAAATTTAAAGACTAAAATCAAAAAGTCTTTATATAAACTAAAATGATAATTTAGCCTTCATAAAAATATTTATCGATAAAATTTATTTATTGTAAACAATAATAAAAATAATAAATAATTTACCATAAACATATTAAAATGGGCAGCTAAGCATTTCCCCCACTTAATTTTGTTAAAAATTCTTAATAATTTAGAAGATAAATTTGATCAAAAAAAAAAAGTATATTATTCTTCACTATCACAAAATTAGATCGTTACAATTTTAAAAGTATAAAAACAAAATCGTTACAATCTAATATTCATAAATTAAATTATTACTTTCACAAAACATTAAAAAAAAAAAAAAAAAAAAATTTCCAACATACACCCACTTAGGCCCTACCCGGAGTAAATAAGTTACAAATTTGAGATACTTGATAAATGTTCTAGAGGCATTTTAGGCACAAACTAAGTTGGTTATTATATTTGTCTTTTAAGTTAGTTTGGTTATTGTATTTGTTTTTGAAGTTCGTTTACTATAACAAAGAGAGACATAGAATAGGTAAGAATAGTAAAAACTACATAGTTGTAACACCACTATTATATTATATTCGGAGCCTAAACATGGAGTGTATCATAATAGGCCACCCTACCCGCTTCGAACTGGAGTCCAAACAGTTGGGCTCGCTTGGATTGTAGAGGTATAGATATTAAATATTTGGGATTTGAAATGTTTGGGATAATTAATATATTCGTTTGAGTTAAATATTTGTATTTGATTTATCAATTAAATTGGCATTGTTTAATATATTTTTATATCAATTAATTGTTTAATCAATCAAAATAAAATAAAATAATATTTTTATATGATTCATAATTAAATTATTAAAAAATAGAATATTAATAATTCATAAATAATAATCATATTGAATAGATAAAATAAATGTATTAGTTAAATTTTATAAAGTATAAAAAATTGATATTAATTTATTAAAAAAATTTTAAACGAAAATATTTAAAATTTTTATGTTTACCGAAAGTTTAATTAAATGCCATAAAAGGAGAAAAAAGAATTAAAGTTTAACGACAATTTTTTAATATCAATAAATTTTAAATTTAGTCTATTTTCAGTGGACGAAAAATAATACTTTAATCAAAAATAAAATTGTAATTTTTTTTTGTTCATAATTCCACAATTGGATATTTTCTTTAGCCCACTTCTATAAATTTAGTCTCTATTTTTTAGCTCTTATTTTTACTGCTGATTTATAAGTGAGCAAAAATAGTATTTTAACAAAAATAAATTGTAATTTTCTGTTCGTATTTCCACAATTGGAAATTTTCTTTTGCCCGCTTCTTTATCGCACAATCATCCAATTAAAATTAAAATTATGAACACTGAACAGAGAGAAAAATAGAAGTTGACTTCCTCTAGATTAATTTGCAAACGAATTCATTAAGACAAGAACTAATCTCATGGTTGATATCTCAACAAAATCCATAAATACAGATTCAATTCATCGTTCTCGAAAACAGAGTTCGATTTCAAAACAAAAGAAGACCTAATTTTCTAATCAGTTTATATACATGTATCTGTCGAACGAAGTTCATCAACGGTTCAATATCAAAGTAAAATTAGAAGGAAAAAAAAAGTTTAAGAGAAATTAAACTCGCTTTTGCTTGCCTTCAATTTGTCTCTTCCCTGCCGATCAGGAGAAATCTACTTCAAGCGGACGAATCACGGCGCTGCGTTTTAACGGCCGGTGAGAAATTAAACTGTATACCCAGACAACATTCCGATCCATTCCAATTCGTCCATAATCGGAGATCAGTTTCGATCGGAGGCTCTCGCTGACCAAACAGGACGTTGATCGTCGTGCTCGGAGGGAAAAAACAACAATCAACGGTGGAATTAGGCGATTTAATCAGGAATATCGTGATCGTGCCAACAAAGAAGCATGGAAACGCAACGGCCAAGGATATAGAATCTGGTTTTCTGTTGCTTGATCATCCGCAAGCATCGCTTTCGAAAAGTGGTTTTCCGGCGGTTTCTGAGGCGGAGTTGCGCTGACTGTGAAGAGTGTGCGGCGGAGTATGCGGCGGACATTACGGTGGAAAGCAGTGGCCGGAGAGATTTGATAAGAGAGAAAAAGAGAGAAAAAGAGAGGAAAAGGATTTGTGAAGATGAACGGAGTTTGGGAAATGGAGAACGAAGAAATGACGTATTTATAGAGAAGGCATATGGGCCTGAAGTTTACGCTGTCGCCACTCGTATTCAATTTAATGCCTTTTTTCTTTTACTTAAAATAGTCCTCAGATTGTGATGTCAGCTTGTGGATAAAAAAAAATTATTCGCTAATTGACGTTATTAACCTTCCATTTGGATTTTTTATAAAAGCAATTTTCCCCCTCTTTTTTTATTTTCTAAGTATCTATATATTCTTTTAACAACAATTAATCCGTACTAACTTAAAGTTGCATTTAATCTCAAGCTTCCCATTTTTATACATAAAAGATTAAAAGAACCATTTATAAAAAAATACAAATAAAATTATTGGTTTATTATTGGGCAGTTTCCTATGCAGCCATGGAGCAACCTAAGTATTTTCGATAAAATATTTATTATCTCTATACTTTTGAGTTTGTTCAATTTAAATTTTGATACTTTCAAATAACTAATTTAGTCCTTGTACTTTTAAAATTTTAAATTTAGTCCCTAGTTTATTATTTCTTTTTTCATTACTTTTAATTTTTTTATTGGCATTTTCACTATAATTTTGAAAACATATTTATATATAGTTTTTATTTTCATGAAAATTATTATGATTATTTAATCAATTTTGATAGAAAATTAAATTGAAATTACATTAACTAAAATTAGACATTTAAAAGTAAAAAACTAAAATTAAACACATTTCAAAGTATGGTGACCAAAAGAATATTTTAAGTGTTTTTTAAAAAATTGCAATATTCATGAAAGTCAAAATATATTGGAATCTTACATGAAAATTGATAAATGAAACAATATAGTTTTAACTTAGAACAAGCATTTGGAACTAGAACACTATCACACCATTTATAGCCACATCAATTTAGATCTTTATTTTGAATAATAATTTCAAAACAATTATGAAATGTAAAGAGTATTATGGTAACTCTTAAAAAAAATAGTTGGAATGGTTATCGTTTACATGGTAGTAATGTGTACAGTGTGAATTAATACTTAAAAATTATTCTGCTATACACAATAACTACAAATTCATCTCCATATATATATAACTTTAAAGATAATTATTTTTCAACAATATTTCCTTCCTATACGGTCAAGCCACTAAAATTTTGGCAATTATCTATTATTTCGAAGAAAAACAAAAATAATAAAAAATAATGGTGGTTTGTAATACTGATAAATATTAGATAATATCATTAAATTTGTTTTCACCCATTAGTTCAAGCTTTTAAGTTTATCGACGACTTAACATGATATTAAAATAAGTTGTTGATTTTTAGAATGTGTGTTTCCAAATTTCAAATTTGGATATTATTATTTAAGAGTAAACAAGTAGAATGAAATATTTCTTATTTTTTCCAAACTCAACAAATTTTCAAATACTTTTATATTAATCAGATTCAATTACCTTGTTTTTTCCTCTTCATTATAGCCTTTCCAAACTTTCGGATAAACATGACAGTGACATCAAAGTAAGGGAACTTGTATTACAATTCTTATAATTCTCACTAATTATTCATTAAACATTAATATTCACATATTAGACTTCATGCTAATTTCAAAGCTCACACGAGAAGAAAAATCTTAGATACATTCTGAGTATCACCTATATTTGTGCATCTATCAAATTTGTCAATCATAAATTGACATGTGACAAATTCTTTTTATTTATTTTCTGAAATATTTTAATTCTTTTTTTTTATCGTGAGTAATGAGGTGAATGCATAAAGATGGGTGCTTGGACCAATTGACGATTTAACATGGTATCAGGATATCATGCGTTCAAACATGCAATGTTATTTCCTCCCCAATTAAAATTGATTTCACTTGTTGGGTCTTCTTTATATTTCAAGTCTACAAGTGAGGGGGAGTGTTGGTGATATTAAATTGAATTTGTCTTCTTCCATCAACTTAACCTTTTAGGTCAATTGACGATTTAAGATGTATCAGAGCTGGTGTTGGAAAATTATCCATACTCCTATAATAAAGAAAATTTCCTTTATTATTGACAATTCTCCATACTATATCAACGCACTTTTAAAATATGGTGAGATCCACTAATATTAATGTGGGGTCCACAAATATTTATGGAAGCAAATTTATAGTGTGAACAAGGCAAGTATGGTACTCAAGTAGTACTATAAAAGTTCCACAAACATGTAGAATATGTGGAACTCACTGTGATTAATTTGAACTCCACAAATATTTATGAAGGCAATTTATAAAAAAAAAAAACACAGGAAGTATAGTACTCTCGTAATCGTAGAGAAATTTTCACTTACACCAGTCTAGTGCTATCTTTTTTTAAGATTTGTGGACCAAATGACTTATAAATTGGAAGAATATAATTCTCTTATATATATATATATATATATAAATAATAATCAATGTGGGGAAATAGAAAAAAGAGGGGTATTTTGGAGAAAAAGAAAAAGAAAAAGTGTGGTCAAAGAGAGGAAGCATGCAGGAAGGTAACATCGACAAGGGTGGGACCGATCTCAGAAGATTTTCACTATCATCCGACGTGGCACTTGACTTTATTAAATCCACGTGGATTTTCGTCCACTGTCGGCTTGCGAGTGCCGCCTTCTCTACAATTAATATATATAATATATCTGTCGTCGGTAAAAAACGACCCTTATCCCCTCGTCATGGGGTCGAATCAGCATGGGGTCGTAAAGCAAGAGTTGTCAAAACACTCTTTTCTTACACGTTCAATCCTAAGTTATTATGAAGTAAGTTTATTTATTTATTTATTTTTAAATTTATATTTTGATTTTTCTTATAATTACAGAAGATACGTGGACATAAACGTAATTTAGGCCGCACTTAAATATTATTTGTATATATAAATAAGTTTAGTATCTAAACTTTTGAATTTCTATCTATTTAGTTTCTAAACTTTTGACAGTGTAAAAAAAGTCTTTTCAACTTTTAGCTTATGTCAAATAAGTCATTGTACTTCAAATAAATAAAATATCTAATACATTCTTAAACTTTTAATTTTATGATCGTTAAAAAAATGTTTGTTAGATTCTTAAACTTTTAATATCGAGTCTAATATATATTTAAATTATGTGTTCATTTTTATAATTTTTTTTTTAAATTTATGAATCTACTAGAACATAAATTTCGAAAATTGAAATTTTCATTAGATATAAAATTCAATTTTATATCTAAGTGATAATCAATTGTTTTTTAATTAAAAAAATTGAATATATGAAGAGCCTATTAAATAAAAATTTTAAAGTTTAAGAATAATACAAAATTAAAAGTTCAAGGATCATTAAAAACTTTTAAAAGGTTAGAGTGTGAATGGACACAAATTAACAAATATGTTAGATGCAAAATTGTAAGTTTTCTATCGTATTAGATACAATATTTATTTATAGGTCTAATAAATTTGTCAATAAAAAAATGTTGAAAATGCTAGAGGCTTATTAAACATAAAACTAAAAGTCCAACGGTCTAAAAGACTTATTTGATAAAACTAAAAGTCCAACGGTCTAAAAGACTTATTTGACATTTTTAAAGTTTAAAGATCTAAACATCTAGAAAAAAAAATCAAAAGTTTAAAGTTTTACTAAACATAACATAATTATTTAATTTGGTTTTTGTTTTTTCCCCTTGAATTCAATAAAAAAATGAGAGAAAATAGATCATACCATTTAAGAAAAGATAGTTTATTAGTTAAATTATATTCAAATTAGATTTTTTTGAGGACATATTCAAATTAGTATTAGTTATACATATTCACATTATATTATGATAACTGAAATATGACTCAATTGATTAAGGAACATAAAATAAATCAAGATGTTAGAATTATAGCGAGATGAAATTTTAGCTCTTTTCTCCTGGTTCATTCCTTTTCCTTTCCCTCAAATTTTTTAAATTTACAATTATATATAAAGTTAATTTGAACGGCTCAATTTTTCATTTTTTGAATCTGCCTTAGTGGCTAAGTCAAAATATTAAGAACGAGTTTGAAATTACTTTTATAAAACCTTATTTGGAAGAAACATAAAATATTTACTAAATAAATATCAAAACTTAAAATGAAACCATCTTCCTTTTTTTTTTTTAAGTTGTCCTAGACCATATTTTTAGGATTAATAATTTTTTAAGAAAGAATGTTAAGATTAATAATTAAGTTTATAACAACGAATTGCAAAAATAGCAAAATTTAATAGTGATAGACCCCTATTAGTGATATATTATTGCTAATAGATTTCGAGAATTGCTATATCTACCAATTCTTTTGTATTGTGCTATATCTATTAATACTTTAAGCCTAATTACTATTTATATTGTATTATATCTATAAACTCATTTGTATTGCGCTATATCTACAAATTCCACATCCCATAAAAAACTATAAAACTAATATATTTTCTTTTTTGGAGTTGTGGAGTGAGATCAACCCTTAATTCTTAAAATACGAATTGATATTTTATCTACTAAACTTTGTTCAAATTTGTTAGAAACTAATAAATCATCGTCACATCAACGAGATCAACAAAAGCTAGTATGAGCCAAGATTTTGCGGTTTAAAAATATAAAGAAAATAGTATGAGAACTGCCTTGAAGTGTGTATATATATATATTCCCAAAAAAAGAGAAGAGAAAAAGAAAATGTAAGTTGAAACAATTTGGACAACTTGGGATTCCATTTGTGAAGCAGATTAAAAGAACTTAGACTGGTTGCCCCCACAAAATTCCAATGGGATGGAGGAAATTCTCTCCAACCTCAAGGCTACAAAGGGTGGAGGTTGGATGATGTGACTGGCTACTCAAAATTATTCACCTACATTTCCAAACTACCATCCACCATCAACATCAACAAATCTTGTTGGGCCCACCCGAGGAACAATTATCACTTTAGATAACTGTAATACAATTGATCAGATGATGGTTTCGAGAATTTAGAGATGATTTCTCCAATGTGATGGTATCCCGTTTTAATTATTCGAGACATTCCAAGATTTCAACAACTATAACAAGAAAATCTTGTTTTATTATTTAGAGAAAAAAAAAAAAAAAAAAAAAAAAGGGCGATTCTCCTATAATAAATCTTAGATTAAAGAATATTAAGAAAAATCACTATACCATAAAATCAATTTGTATTCTACTTTTACAACTATAGATACATGGGATTCTTCCCTCTTTTGCATTTTAATTTACATTAAAATACGAATTGAAGATTATGCGAGCTTACAAGAACTTCTGGCTACCTTCAAAATCGTACTTATACTATAATAATTTATGTAAATACCTAAAATGCCATGTATCAAAATTTAAAATTTAAGATCTAAAATACCATGTACCATAATTATAAAAAATATATATATATATATATATATATATATATATATATATATATATAATGATTTAAATGATAAAACTATTGAAAATATTTTTAAATATAGCAAAATGTGTACCTCTTGTAAGCTAAAATACCATGTACCATAATTATAAGAAATTTTGCTATATTTATAGTTAAATTAGAAAACAACTTTATAAAAAATTTAGAAGGTAAAATTGTGTACCTCTTGTAAGCTATATGGATACATATCAAATTTAGTCTCTTGAAGTTAATTTTTATTGAAATTGGTTAAATAATAACAATAATTTCACGCAAGAAAATGTATAGTGAAATTATGAATGAATAATAAATTCCTTTTTTAAAAAATCAACATTATGAACTAAATTTAAAATTTAGCTTCAAATTAAAATTAAAAAAAAAAAAAGTCTTAAAAGTGCAAAACCAAAATAATAATATAAACAAAATAAAATAGAAACCTGTTGTTGAGCATTCCAGAAGAAACCAAAAGTCTTTGTATTTTAAACACCAAATAAAAGGATTTTGTCCGTTATAAGCATGGCGGCTAACAGAATAGGTTGGACTTCGGAGAATAATATGATTTGCCTTTTTCTTCTCAACAAAGAGATTTATATTCTTTATGTTGTCAATTATCAGCCCACAAATCTTGAAATTAAGGGAGTTTCCTTCATTATTATTGTTTTTTTTTTCCCTTAAATTAAAAAAGAAAAAACGTGCTGTAATACAATTTTTTTTTTTTCTATACATGGGTTTTAATATTAAAGGGAAATTAAATATATGTGGGGTACCTTCAGTTTCACAAAATAGTTGTTGAATGAAAGAGTAGACACAAGCGTCTGAAGCACCCTATGACTTCAGGTGGTAATATTTGTCGAGCAGTTTCTCGGAGTACTCTCCGAATGTTAGGGCGCAATTTGTGGGAATTATCTGCAAGAAAGAGACATATAAAATGAAATAAAAAGTTAAGCACGCGAGTTTAACTAATCTTTGTTCGAATAGACAGCTAAAATTAAAATACATATATTGTTTAACTTGTTTGATGGTGATTAAAATTAGCAAACATAATCAATCAAATGTAATACGAAAAATAGAACTCATTTAAATATGTTTACAAAGAACCATTTAACAATACTAATAAAGAAAATCTCTTCCGATTATAATAATTTAATTACAGAGTAATAAATACGGCCATAGTGAAATACAAGATAGATACAGAAAAGAAGCTTTAAGGATAAAAATGTAGGCGATGAGAGAGACTAGTAAGAGGATGGAGGTTAGTCAAGTTAAATATTAAGAAAAAAATGTGTACAATGAAAGAAAATGTGTATATAGAGAGACCCAAGAGAAAGGTCAATAATTCAATCTCTACTCGCAATTGTTAAACTTAAAATTGAGGGAGAGAATGTAAGAAGTGATAAATTAGATTACTTCTGAGGCTGATGAAGGGTAACTGAATTTAAAGCAACTAGCTAGAGAATACACATCAAGATGGAAATAACGAATAAGTCAAAATATATATAAGAAATAAAAGTGAAAATCAGTGTTTAAAAAAGAATAAATAAAACACCTAGTGATAAAGCCTTGATTAATCTACATGTTTAGTCCCTCAACTTTGGTGTTTGTGCTCAATAAGCCTTTCAACTTTAGCGAGTGTATAATAAATTTACAGAGTTTTGATTTTGTAAACAATATATCTATAAACTTTATAATATATCAAATAAGTTGTACCTATTAGACATTAAATCGAGAGTTCGAAGCCCTATGGACATAAATTTGAAACTTCATCAAGTAAAATTATAACCTTCCAAGTATTTTGAACTTTCCTAAATATATATATATATATATTTAAATTATTTATAACTTATATATATATTTAAATTATTTATAACTTATGTGAAGTATAAATACTTTATAAGGAAATTATTATAAATAGAAAAAAATATCAAACCATTAAACTTTCACTTGTATATCCGCGATAGACTACGATATTTATAAAAAGTTTGGTTTATTTTGATATATTTGAAAGCAGTCCTACCTTATAACAATTTTAAAACACTCTTAACTATATTTAAAATAATCCTCAAACCACCGCCGCCAAAGTGAGCTTGGCTCAGTGGTTTTGACATGTGCTCCGTCCCTAAAGGTTAGAGGTTCAATCCAATTGTTGTAATAAAAAAAATTCTCAAATTGTCAATTCAAACATATCTCATACCTCAATACATAAAACGTGCTATATTAGCTTTTGTTATCTTGAATAATGTGGAATCATTAATGGGGTCTACAGCCAGCCCCACAATGTCACATAGAGGACTATATTGAGCTATCTTTTTGCAAATATGATGAATCTAAGTACTAGAAAATTTTCCATCAAGTAGCTTTCAACACTCTTTTGACCCCGAAACAATTGAATAATTGAGAATAGGTTCGAAGTAAATACCTCTTTGTGAATATGAACTTCCTCGGGAAAATTGAGTTTCTGATCCCTGAAAAACAAAGAAAATAAATAACATTGATAATTATGGCTCATAGAAATCAATCCCTCGACAACTTTTGCAATAGAAAATTTGGAAATTTGAACATGGATAAATTTCATCTTTGACTCTGACTAAGAACACATACCAATCGGGTTGCATGAACTAAGAACACATACCAATCGGGTTGCATGAACAGTGCAAATGTGGAGCGTTCAAGATTAAAAGCTTCCTTCCCATTAGGTGCCTAAAAGAAAATCGAACAATAAATTATCAAAATCTATGCATATTAGTAAAAAGCTCAGATGCTGAAAGAATTTTGTCCAAACAAATAAAATAAAATAAAATAAATAAAACCATAATTATTAAGAAAGAAAGAAAGAAAGAAAGAAAGAAAAAGGATGCTGAAAGAATCTATGCCCCACACGGAACATTGTTTAAAACAAAGAAGAAAGAACCAAAACGATTAAACACAAGAACCTTTCTCCCTTGCAAAAAAGTTGAAGAAGGAATAATCAAAATATATATAAAATAATGAATAAATAAACAAGTATTATAAGATGCAAAAGCTCGCCCATACTCCTAAAGAATAAATGGCCAGGAAGAAAATACCCGAACACAATGTGGTGTTGCACACAGATAGCCTCTGGACAGAATCTCTGTAGTTTCACCAATTTGATATGCTATGTCATTTTCTCCATAACAAACCTACAAACAATAATGAGAAAAACATTATAAAATTATTAAAATAAGTGAAATTTCAGATGGTTTTCCAAAGACTTGAAATATACAGTTTTATTTCTATCTAAATATGCAACTTCTAGTTTCGTTCTAAATATTTTCATTGCCTAGCAATGTGCATCAATCTAGGCAATATGAGTTAAAAGATTAGATTAGGTCCAAGGAAAATAGGCATTTACGTTGACTGATAAATTATGTGAGTCAAAATTCCTATTCATATTAGTAATGACATGCAATCAATGATAGAGAACGATATTCTACTTTAACAATTTCCTCAGCCCTTGTCCTAATATAGAGGCCAGCAGCATTGTCAGGGCTAGGTATCTCCACACCATCTCTTGTGAACATTGCACATGTCAAACCTGCAAATTATTGAAGCGGAAATTAGACACGCAAAAATTGCAACACAAACTTGAAGATCGAACCCCTGTCACCTCTCTTAGCCCTCCCAATATGTGGTTTTACAACTTATTGACGATTTCTTTTTCTTCCATGATGCTTTTTATTTTTCATTTTTATGACATACATATGATGTATAACATATTATGCACAAAAAGTAAAACCTGAAAATCTTTTCAAAAGGTGAGATAAGCAGCAAAAACCAATTCTACCTGTTAGTGAACCATGATCTGTATGCCATCCACACCAAGAGGAAAGATTATCGGTATCTTCAGAACAAGTGCTACAATTCATACTTTAAAAGATAAGTCATAAGGTAAGGAATTTCCAAGAAATTTTACTCTGTTCAAAACCCATGGTTACCACCATGTTCCCAATATTTGTATGCAGTATTATTGGGTTATTCAAATACCAATGTATGAACTTAGTCAGTTACCAAGAAAATTTTTAGATTCACATCTTGAGAGACAATGATGGATCAGAAAACAGCTGAAATAATTAGTAATGAGTAACTTGCAACACGAAAATAACATTGATAGTATATAACCTCTGCTGTGCTGGAAAATAATAAAGCAAGCGCCCCTTATGACACCGGGAATTAAGCAGTATCTTTTCAAGGCCTTCATCCTCATGCACTTTCATCATTTTAGCAGCTATCCAACAACACATCAGAAACTAGTGTAACTGCAAATATCTTATATCATAACTGAATACAAATAGTAATCTTCTGCGGTGATTCAATAATAGAAAGAGGAAATGAAGTTTGTGAAGGGTGGTATGAACCTAAGACCTTGAGCCACATGGGTAGGGAATAGTTAAAAGTAACTCTTAGATGAAACCTTATACTTCAGTCAATATAGTAACAAGCCGACAAATTCCAAAATTTCTGATTACTTAAGGCATTGGTAATTTACTACAAGAAAAGTATTATAAATATAATGGAGAATATCTTTTTTGAGACCAATAATTTATAATAGCAAAAGAATAATGCAGTCAACTTTTATGGGAGAAAATTTCGCTTTAAAAAACAACCGCATTCAATGGAATAGTTCCTTCCTTCATTAGAGCTAAATTTTTAAGACCAGAAATTTTACCATACTGGTCGCAATGATATGCTAACATCAAACCAACATCAAGAATCAGCTTTCCCAGAGCTTTAAAGGCTGCAATTCAATTATCAAACCTCAGTAATTATAAAAAAGATAATAATAATAATAATAATAATAAAAATAATAAAAATAAAAAAGAGTCCATTACATCTCATCATAAAATATTCAACTAGTCAAGATGACAAAATTTTATAACAATCAAAAGTTTCTACCCGTATGTTAAAATAGAAAAGGAAAAGCAGAAAATGAAGAGAGAGAGATGATAGAATGAAACAATGATTAAAAATTCATGAGCTTTCCTAGTATGTTCCCGATGATGTCTGGATATGAATTTCAGATTCTCAAACATGCCTTTTTCAGTCGAAACATAAATCTACAAACAAGTGGATAAAGCAAAAATTCCAGGAAAAAGAGAGAAAAAAAATGGAGGCACTACTCAAAGGTTCGTAGAGATGCAACAGAAGAGAACAAATTCAGATAAATGAAAAGTTAGAAAGAAGTATTCACACTGCATAAAACCAAGAGCATATCTGAAAATCATCTTTTATCTCGTAACATATGGCCATGGCGACTGAAAGATCATGAGTTGTATTATTATAGATAAGAGCGTACAAGAACTCAGAAACCAAAAAATGATGATCTATTCTCAAATAGTGCAAATTATATAAACTCTGAAGAAGTTCCAGATTATAAATCCAAGAGAATAGCTTGGAGGCAAGGTCAAGCAACAAAAAATGGATTCATATTACACAACAACATCTAGTGTATACCTAACTCAAGTTCTGGCAGTTCTCTAGAAGGCCAAATATTTGAACCACAATATGATGGATACCTGAAAACGTAGATGGTGAATGATGATATCACAACAATTATATAATCATATCTGTATCTAGATGACTCATTTTTACTCAGGAAAGAAAAAAAAATGAAAAAGAAAAATAAAACTAAAATGAAGGAACAGGATTCATTCAAGGCAAGAAAGTGATGTACACAAATAAACTGAACCAGTAAATCTACTTCTATACCTTTGAATTAAAGATGTGTCTGTTGTTGGGGTGTCCAATATTGGATTGGCATAGAATGAGCCCTTCAACAAATCTGCAAATTGAAACACATATTAAAAGACAGATTTCTTTGAATCTGCAAAGAAACCACCAATAACCACAAAATACAATCTCGCCAATGTTCTCCTTCTTCGGTTACAAACATCTTCATTGCATAATTGAGATGCCATGTGGATGAAACAGCATAAGCAATGTAGCTCTCATATTAAAAGCTTTCCAGAACCATAATTATAGTTTAAACAGTGTACATATACAATAAAACTCATATACCAGGCTTCCCAGATTCAAGTTTCTCTTTCCCATGACTCCATCCAAAATTATACCTAGCCAAACATGAAGAGAAACAGAAGGTTACTGCAAATTAAAATAAATTGAGTGACAATACATACTCAAAATTTTCATACACCATATCTCTTACATATCAATGTTCATCAGGTTAAAAGTTATGGACAACCCCTTGAGCTTACAAAATTTGAGAGTCAAAAGATTCATAGAGCCTTGATGGCTTGATCTTATCAGTCATGATGACTCGCAGAGTTTGAGAAAGCCACTATAACCGTCCCCACAAATTTAATTTTAGTAACATTCAATGGAACGAGAACAAGATAGAACCCCCAGCAGAATAAATAAATAAACATAAATACTACCTGCATAAGTTTTATAGATGAAGGGCCCAAAACTAATGCATTGAGTTTTGGAGATATAAGACAAATATTCTAGATTCCTAAACAATAAAAATATAATAATCCAGTGCCACCTAAAATGTGACAAAGGTTACGAACAATTTTATATATTTATTCAGGGATTCACTAAATTCGCTAAAATTGACATTTAAGGATTTGGCAGGATGAGAAAAGTTTCTAATAATCGTATACATGCCATTAAGTGGATTAAACTTCAAAGCGCGTCAAAGTGATTGATAAGCAACAAACGACTGAATATTTTCAGAGATGAGTGGCTTCAGAAGCATCATAAAAACTACCTACTATGAGGGTCTTCAAGCTCCTTCTTCACATCTTCTGGTAGCTTCGCTAATCTTAGAAAGTAGAAATTTCACCAGAAATTGCAAAAAGTTTGAGCCAAATTTCTCTTAAAGCGACCAGAGATAGCTAGCAGTTCCATTTACCAACTTATACCTCGATGAAAGACGTAGAAGATCCTGCCGCAACGAAGGAAATCCAGGGACCTGCGATTTCAAAACCATCCGAAGTAAGATTCCGGAAGCATCCAAGAAATAAGAACAAGAAACCATGACATCGAAGAATATAGGGTTAAACAAAAGAATGAGTAAAATGATAGGTCAAAGAAAGTTGAAATTCAACTATCTGGATATAGTCTACGCCATCAGTATCAAATAGAAGAAGAAGAAGGTCAACGACGAGAAAATATTACAGAAATAAACAATATATGAACTGCGTACGTATAACATACATCAGTAACTGATAGAATCCCCAGCCCCTTACGTCCAAATCCTTCTTCAATCTTCATCGACAAATCAACACTCCGATCCTGAGTTCATTAAATTCCACCAAAACAGAAACCATTTGAAAATTACTCATCACAAATTTGTATGTTTCATGCAGGATCGCCATTACAAACAAATAACTCAAACAGCAAACTCTAACAATATTATGGCAAGAAAAGAGCGAGAAGAAATCGAAATGATTCAAGAAATGGAGTTCAGTGATTCAGTTTAATTTTCTCGATAACCAAACAGTTGTTGAGATTGACTTACTTGGAGCTCTGAATACGATATGGTGACGGTTCTGATGGCCGGAAAAAGGGACTGAAAGGAGGAAGCCATTATTGTAGAGATGATCCGGCGGGAAGATTGGTGAATTGGAGAACGATGGAGAAGAAAGAAGAGGCGGGACGAAAGGAAATTTGGCAGATCGTCGCCTTTTATAAGGAAATGGAGCAGATGAGGGGGGAAGTTTATTAGTTCGTGTGATCAGCCAATTTAAAATTTTAAAATAATATGGGACAAATTCAACGAAATGATAGCCACTCTCACTTACATAAAAACAATTTTTTTTTTTTTTTAATTATGGTTTAAATCGTTTTGGTTCCTACATTTTGGATGTTTTCTTATTTTTAGTTGGTTTATTAAATCCTTGAACTTTTATAAAGTATTTATTTTTATCATTATCATTGAAATTATGTTAATTAAGTGAGGTGGCTTGTAATTTTAGAAGACTAGGATGCCAAATAAATTAGTCATCCTAAAAAATTTTGAGCTTCAATTTGAGTAACGTAGTAAAGTAATTTTCTATAGGAAAACTCAAAAGTCATTTTGAGTTCAATATTTTGGTCGTTCACTATTTTGACGTATTAGTAGTTGACATTTTACTTTACCCTCATCTTGCTAAACACATGCTAAACACAATTTCATTTTTAAATATGATTGCATTCTTAAATATGTTTTAAATGTTTTTCCCCTCAAGTTTGGGATATTTTTGTGACTTAGTGAGGTTTTTTTTTTTTTCTCTTCATCCAGATCCTTCTTATTATGTGTAGGTAACATTTATTGAGTTTGTTTTTCATGGGTTACATTTCTTATTCTTTTTTTTTTTTTTAAGTTTATTTTACATTGCCATGGGATGTTGTATTCGAACATGTTCATCAAAGTTCCGATATTGTATCAAAAAAAATTGGATTGTATAGTAGAAATTAGCCGCCAATTGACAATAAATTAAACCCTATAATTTTTAGCCTAAAGTTTGACTAGCTTATTTGACATCCTAGTCAAGCCATCTGGCCTATTCATCTAAAAGTACAAGTCATCTCACATTTATGTTAGTTAACAAAATCTTAACCGCATAGACCAAATTGCACACTTTTTAAAAGTTTAAGAACTAAAATAAAACAAGGTTCAAAGTTCAGGGAACAAAATATGATTTAAAATATTTAATTATTTTAGGGTGAGAATCCAACATCGAGCTTTAAAATAATTATTATATTTATGATTATAATTAGTGATTATTTACTAATTAACCTGCCAATAAAGTCTTTTCGTATTGTGTTTATTAAGAATGTTAAAATATTTTTTTCCTTTTATTTGGTAGAAATATTTCTTTTATTAGAAACTGACTTATATTTAAGTATAAATCTAGTTTTGGAAAATTGTTGAAATTTGGAATCTGTGTATACTGAATATTTGATATTAATTGCTAAAGAAAATGCTCATATGGTATATCATTAGATAGACACGAACTTATTTGGTGTAATATGAAAAGAGAATGAAGTGACCTTCACTTATTCTTTTTATTTCCTATATTTTGGATCTATCTTCATTGTAACTTATCTTCACTTTTATTCCTCTTCATAATTAGAACACTCTTTTTTTTTTTTTTTTGCCAGTACCCTTGTTATTAAATTTTCATTACATGATTTAATGGCAAATGTTAGCACTGAATTTGTTGCCCTAACAAAATCATCCCTATGTTGTTTTCTAAAACGGTGAAACCCTTGCATGTTAGCAAACTGTATATTTACACAAAAATCTTTTCGTTAATACTAACAAAAAAATAATAATAACATAAAATAATAAGAGAATTATCTTAAATGACAAAACTGTTAGAAAAAATTTACAATTAATAGCAAAATACACCATTTATCCACAATAAATCACGATAGATAGTAAAATTTTACTATATTTGTAAATATTTTTATTTCTTTTCTTATATTTGAAAAGAGCCCAAATAATAATAGTAGTAGTAATAATAATAAGCAATTCAAATATTGGTCGATAAATAAGCTACCGATTACTATACCAAAAATTAAATGTCCTCATCCTACACTTATGGTAAAAATATAAAAAATACTAGTGAATGTATGAAAAGACACGCACACCTTAAATTATTGTCCCATCAAATCTTTCGCTAGCACTAAAAGAACCACACTTTTATGAATCATTAAGACTCCTCTCGGTAGCCATTGACCAATGTTTTCACCAACAAAACCCACTTAAAAAAAAAAAAAAAAAAAAAAAAGCTTAGGCTATGTGTTTTGAACTTCGATTAAGAATGGTAATAAATTAGGAATTAAGCTTATATTCAAAACCTAAATGATTACTGAAGGGCCTAATTTAATAACTAATATAAATTACAAGATAATATTTTACTCACGAAGCAAAAAGTAAAGGGTAATATATCATTGTTTTCCTTTTTAAAACTACATTAGAAGCACTCTTTAAACAAAAAACAGTAAAAAAGGAAGAAAAATCCATAGATATCTCACCGTAATCCACTGTTTGCTGTGGCTTGATTGATGCTTGGAGTATATATTATCAACAGCTTCAAGAATATAATTCCAACCAAATTTGATTTTATAAAAGAGGTAAAAAAGGGTAGTCTTGGGAACTTATTCGAATATTTATGAAAGTTTACAAATTCTCCAGTCATTTTCGTGGACAATAGTAAATTAAGCACATGGAATCAAAGGTTGGCAATTATTGATTGAAATCGGTATATATTTTCTGAAATTTATACTTCCAATTCAGCCACTGGACTTATTAAAGGTTCGAAGAGGGAGTCTACTTCTTTGTCGTCAACATCCTCCAAGGCTGAAGGGTTCCATTTTGGATTCTGCCAGTTCAGAAGATCAAACAGATTGTAATTATAAATTTAAGCTCTAAAAACATGGAATTATTCGTTAATGATCAATACCTCTTAACTTCTTTATGTTAGGTACTTAAGTACCTTGGAGAACCACACTCCAAAAGCTAGATATTGAGCCAAGCCACTTAAGTACCACATTGGTCATAACATTCTAACCAATGTGGGATAAAGATAGCCCATACTACCTTAGTTCATAACACTCTACCATGGTTTTCATCTTTTCAAATTAAACCTTTGAATTGTTAACTAAATTGAAAAATATATACAGTTTTTATAAATAAAGAAATCAATAGGTGAAAGTCGTTTTTATAAGCTTAATTTTCTAAACTAAAAACTAAATGATTATCAAATGGGGTGAGGTTATTTGTTCATGTTTTTTGTCCATAAACTTTCACAAAAGTAACAATTAGTCCCTATATTTTCAAACTTGGAAAAAGTTAGTCCCTAAACTTTAATAAGTAAGAATTTAGTCTCTATACTTAAACTTTGTAATAATTTAGTCCCTATCATAAACTTTTTTTTCAAACTTAAGTTTTAACTTTTATTATGTAACGGTTTAGTCTTTACAGTTTATGAAAAAAGTTGATTCTCAATCAATTTATCAATCTATATGTGTAAAAAATTCATTAAATCTAAATAATAATTTTCACAATAAGGACTAAATCATTACTAATTGTAAAGTACAAATACTAACGCCCCATTGGGTAACCATTTCGCTTTTTGTTTTTGTTTTTGTTTTTAAAATGAAGCCTATAAATACTACTTCCACCTCCAAATTTCTTCCTTTGTTGTCTAGGTTTTACCAATGGTTTAAAATACCAAGCAAAATTTTGAAAACCTTTTGAAGATTTGTTTTTGTTTTTGGAATTTGGCTAAGAATTCAACCATTGTATTTAAAAAAGATGCAAATCATTGTAAAAAATGTGAAGGAAATTAGCTTAATTTTCAAAAACAAAAACAAAAAATAAAATGGTTACCAAACAAGGCCTAAATTGTTTCTTGTTAAAGTTAAAGGACTAAATTTGTTACAAATTTGAAAGTAGAGAGGCTAAATTGGTTATCAACTAAAATTCAGAAACTAAATTGTTGCTTTTATGAAAGTTTAGGGACAAAAAAAATGTTTTTTAACCTTTCAAAATGAACATGCATACTAACATGTATTTTTGTAAGTCTTCTCACAACAATTTTCAAAAGCAAGGGTGTTTCTTAAACGGATTTTTAGACAAGCCCCATCTAACAAGAGTGCAATATACAAAAAAAATGTCAGAAATCACAAGATTGCAATACAGTGTCGAACATCGAGATCCTAATAACCTATCCAGTTTTAGCACACTTCCACACTTATCCACATGGAAAAAGAAAAGAGTAGATTTGCGAGGAGATTGAAAAGAACCTAACCTGATCTTTGTCCACCAAAACTGCTCGAACTCCTTCAGCAAAATCATTGCGCAGGGAAGATCTTAAGGCAATACGATATTCAGTTCTCATAACACCATTCAGCTGCACAACACCCATATAAAGAGGAAGCACGTTATAACGAAAACTCTGTCAAGATATTCGAGCAAATTCAAAACAAGAATACGAAAGGCGCGAATGAAAAATTATCTGCTAAACTCACAGTGGATAATTCGTCGTTACTCTTTCCACGTGCAGCTGCAACTTTGGAGAAATACTTTTGTGTTAATGCAAGTGAAAAGGGAGCGCCTTTTCCTATTCCTTGAAGAGATTCTTTGGCCCACTCCACCACTGCATATGGAAAACATAACCCAACAGTGAGCAAGAAGGGCAATCGCCTCATAGTTTATCTTCGATTAAAAAATACATGTATAAAAGTTTAATGTTTAAAGCTTGCATCTTATTAATCTTCAACTTTTAGAAATAAAGAATTAAATATTTACAAAGTTTGAATGTAAAATTTTGCCACTAAAGAAAATTTCCGGCTCTGAAATAACCCGGGATGCTGCCTAATTTAGTACAAAGGCCAAGTTTCCAGTTTCCTGAAGAATGCAATGATTTCAGTAAATTTCTTTAAGACATCATATAATTAAACATACCTGAAGAATTTGAATCAAGTTGGTGTTTCTTGAGTTCTTCAACCGTCTCCTTAACAGACTTGTCAGTGCCAAAGGATGAAGTTATCTGAGGTAAGAGTAACTTCAATGATGGTGGAGACTCAGGGTCACTACTGTATTTTGCTAGGAGTGTATTTATTATATCCTGATGAGGATCCTCAGAACTGCAAAAGAAATAATCATCAACTCTCACGGATCGTAACTTCAGAAGACCATATTTCTCCAACTTCAAAAATAATGAATAATAGAATGAACACCATAGTTTAAGAAGAAAAAAAGGGATTCTGGGGTTAAACCATGAAAAAGTTAAATGAGTATGGCCGTATTCATGGGAAAATGTCAATAGAAAGATGTTTGGAAATTTACAAGTCAGCAGTCAAGAGTCCTTCTTTCAGTGAACCTAAGTTCCCAGATGGAACGTAATGCGTTCCAAGACCAACATATAGTGCATCAGATGGCGATGAAATTCTTTTACCAGTCAGTCCAAGGTAGGCACCTACAAAGTGATGAACAATGATTACAAAACAAAGCACAATAAAGATGAATAAATATACTCCCCAATCCAGGTAAAAACCATTGCACTCTGTCTCATAACCAGAGAATCCCCAAATTCTCCATATTAGGTTCTAAATTAGGAAACTACCATCTCATCATATACATTAGGTTGTAAAAGTTATTTGGTTTAAATCTTGTTGTAGTCCTTGAACTTTTATATTAATATGCTTTGGTCCTTAAACTTACAACAGTTCTATTTTAGCCTCTAAAATTGACATAAGAAATTTATATTAGTCTTCCATTGATCATTTTTAAAAATCTAAACTTGTTTCAAAATTCAACATTGGACCAACTAGATCTACTCAAAAGGTAAGAAACAAAAGCCATGCCTACCTCAATTTTCAATTAGATAATTCATAAATACTAAATTACTAATAATAGAAATAATAGTGGCAAAATTAAAATGGTTTATTAAGGCAAAGTTTATTTTGCCAAATTTTGAGGGGGTTTTTTTTTCTTTTTTTCTTTTTTTTTTTTTAATGAAAGGTTTATTAACAAAATGTTTGAAAGTTCAAGGGGAAAAAAATAGTATTTGAACCAAAAAAAAAAAAAGTTACATTTTATTACTGTAAGATATGATTATAGGGGTTGGTAAAACAGCTTAAGAGAAAGACCACATACCAACTGATCCTTCTCCTGGACCTTGTGCTGCTATGTATGAAAACCCAACATCTGGGAACAAACCAATTCCATTTTCTGGCATGGCAAGGAGGGTCCTCTGAATTAAAACAAATATAGATGAGCATGTACAGTTAGGGACACGAAAGAAGTCTTGGACTAATATAAAAACAAAAGACGTGTTCAGCACAACAGGGAAGAATTATGTACCTCTGTGATGATCCTGTAACGACCATGACCTGATAGGCCAATCCCAAATCCCATTGTTATGCCATCCATGAAGGACAAGTAAGGCTTCTTGTAATTAGAAATTTTGCATATTAAAGAATACTCTGCTGTAAATACCTGACAGACAAACATCATAATAATTTCAAATGCAACATAGTGTTTGAAAAATTTACATTTCATTTGCATTCAAAAGAAGTTTCTGACTTGAAAAAACATCAAATTATCGAATTGGAAGGCATAAAATTGGCAACAAGGTTCACTTAGAAGATCCATAATTCTACCATATATTCTAGTTCAAACCTGCCCCTCCTCGATGATACTTTCAGCAAAGAATCATCATGCAGAGCAAGATGAAGTCCAAAAGATAAAACATGTAAATGCAGTTGATAAAGTATAGCACTAACAAAATATGGCAGAGAGATTGGAGCAATCAATCTTTTACTTTTAGGGGGCGTTTATGCCCCCAACTTCAATTGGGTAGAGAGGTTTATAGCCCACTCAGTGTTTGGGACTTCAATTATAATAGTTAGTGTTTCCAACTATTATAACTCACAATTAACTACAATAATACTATTTGAAATCCCTCTTTGTTACAATGTTTACTATTTCCTATTCATCCACTTTCTCCCTTTTTGTGTTTACTATTTTCTACCCAAACTAAAATAGTCTACACCCCCGACCATGGACAATTATAACTCAGATTAAAATAGTCTGTACCTCAAGGCCCAAACACAAACTATTATAATTTCCAGACTACTACAACTCTCATACTATACTAACCAACTCAGCACCCTAAATTCCCTTTACTTTTGTCCCTTTTTCTTTTTTGGATAATGTGGGTGTCTAAATAGCTTATGTGCATCTCAGCTAATCTCAAAGTAAAAACGTCTTAATCCTTCAACATTTGGCATTGACAATTAGCAATGTTAGGTACTCAGACCATTATTTATTAATAGGGAGCAGAAGAGGTGCTGGCACCCTGTAGCCAATTTGAGAATGCTGGCTACTCTCCATTCTCAACCGTTACCAAAAAACCGACCTCTTGTGCACGTTTTCCTAATAATATACACGCCTCCTCTTCTAACTAATTCCTCAGTGCCTTTTTGCCCTTTTAGAATAAACATTTACTACAGGAGGTCTAATGGCAAAATCATTAAATAATTATATACCTTCAGCAGCACAAAAAGCAAGAACATGAAGTTAGACATGTAAAACATGCAGGTGCAGAGGGGACTAAAAAAACCACAAAACAGAACAACGAGTTTGAAGAAAGCAATCATTGAAAATAAACAGCTTCATATTTAAGTTTAACAAATACCACATTCGTAGCCTTACTAGAGAGTATCTTATTTTAGAAAGATAACTTTGGAGAAATGCCTTTTTTTTTTTCTTTAATCCAAGATGATGGTTTTATTCAAAAAGGGGAAAAGATAAGTGAAAACATCATGGCAAAAAGAATAATATGGTGGCTTATTTTTTAAAACATATTACAACATATTCTAAAAACATTTTCTCCTCTTTTTGGTTCTTGAGAAAGCAGAGAGATGAAGCACAAAGAAAACCTCAATCACATCTGGTAATCGGTTTTTGGTCGTGATCTGCTTCACATCACCACCTGTGAATAGACTAATACTTTTGAGTCATTAAGCACCAATATTTCAACTAACTAATCTCACAAAGAAACCAGGACCAGATAGAAAAACCAAATGTCATTGCAGAATTCAGTAATTACAAAGACGAACAATACATCACTGCATACCAAATGAGCAACAAAATCTTTACAAAACAAGAATCATAGAAGGAATAATGTAAATAATAATAGTAAACCTTCTGCACAAGAGAAGTGTTTTTGTCCTTTTGAATTTCAGCAACAACCCCTTTAATATCCATTCCTGCATTAGTGATAAATGGTCACCCTCAAAACCTTACCAAGTACCCTCGAAATTAAAAAAGAAACCCGAAAAATGTAGAATATCCATTTGAAATTAACCCAGCAGAAATGTTTTAGAAGGCTTTGCCTTGGGTCAAGGCTATGGGTCATTGACTCATAAGAGGCTTGAACCTCCATGAAACGCACAAAGGATATGCAACACACTACTAAGGCTTGGACCTCTTTGGGTCTTTCCGCCTCATGAAAAGGTTGGAAGAATAATAACATTAATTTGTTGCACCACTCTTCAAAAATATGGAAGTTCATGCATGCCATGTTAGTGCACCATGAAATGGAGGCTATGTAACCCATTACTACATGCAACGCCAAAGACTTGAAAAAAAAAATTAAGATAAAAATGTAAACAATGTTTTAAAATCTTTATCTAAGAAATCAACATTTAATAAAAGTTACTATTATTAATTCTTGTATTTACATAATCATCATGTTTAACAATACCTCATCATACTCTTTTGTTTCTTATCAATGTTTTTATTCAAATCAAGGCTTATGCCCCACCACCTCAAAGGTTTTGCCTCTCAACTCTAATGATAGGAAAAAAAAAAAAAAAAAAGTATTGGGCTAATGTTTACCCTTTTCTAAACATTGGTTGGCTGATCTGCGTAATAATGAATGCGGGAATAAAAAATTGGAAAAGATGCCTCATTAATTTAGATGACCTTTTTACACCCTCTTACCTGCACAAAAGGCACGAGATGAGCTGCCCTCGACAAGGACACATTTGACCCTTGGATCCTCCTCCCATTCATCAAGATACTTTTTGTATTGTATATCCATATCTGCATCATCAATAAACTTTAATACAGAAAGCAAATCATAATCAAACCAAACCAACATAGAGATCAAAGTGCAACCAAAGAACCACCTTTTATTATATTAGATTACAAGAGCATTAAAAAAAATCACTATATGCAAACAAATATTTAACCAACATGGACCAATATTTAAATCATGCGGTTGTCCTGAAATTAGACTGCTATCAACTAGTAAACAAACTCCATTCCGTAAAGTTATATTAAGATTGAAAAGCCTTGATGAACGGCCATATTTCCTAGAAACTTTTGAAAACACCAAACTTTTTTCTTTTTCCTTTTTTTTTTTTGTTTTTTGTGGTGGGGGGGGGACTTAAAAAGTTTAAACGGTATCATTGCTCCTAACGTTTTACGCCTGAACATGTCTTTCAGCTCAACAGGCTGTCCAAATGTTTTTATAACAAAATGACAATAGATTTTGCTTAGCTGTGATGGCTCGAAAATCTGAAATCATTGCCAATAATTGTATATTGTAGACTATTTTTCTCTGCAGGAAAACACGGGTAACAGTAGTTGCTGATTGCTGTTTCATCATTTCCTCTAAATTATTTATTCTGCTGTAATACGTTGTATTACCACTACATAAATAGAAAGCAAAATGTAGGTAGAAAAATTCACTCAAAAATTCTATCGTTTTGACTGAGCAAGAGCAAGGAGACAGTTCTCACAAACACTCAGCGAAGAACTGCACAGGCTCGTCAGGGACGAGAGCCATAAGCTATAAGCAAATGAATCAACTATTTGATATGGAAAAATCCGGCGTTATCAAAGTCAAAAAGCTCTGATGGATCTCAAAGTATTGGGAGCTCAATTTTCACTTGAATCAACATAAATTATCAAAAAGGAATCGACATTATGGAGCTCAACTCCCAAATTTAACACTACAGTAAACTAAAAATCCACTGATAACATTCCTTAATTAAACAACTGAATCGACAAGCATTAAGATGCAAAGAAATAGAATAAAATTATGAAAGAAATGGACCTAAATTCATGGCGTTGAGAGCTTTGGGTCGATCGAGAGTAATAACCGCAACGCCATTAGGATGAACGCTGCCCTTGACAAACTCATCCGCGCCGGCCATGGCCGCCAAGGTTCGCCCGTAGACGGAATTGGAATTGTTATGGAAGAGACTGAGTGAGGGAAGACTCCGAGGGAGAGGAAGCGTAGAGGATTTGAATAAGAACTGAGAAGCTCTAAATCCAAGCAAATTTTGCATATTTTTGAGCTCTTTTTTATCCTTTGGTGGGCGGGCGGACGGAAGAGACCAGTAAACGGAAAAGCAAGCATACGTTCTCGATGACCACCAGAAACGACGGCGTTTTGTGTTTGGAAATAATTATATTAATCGAAAATGGGATGGGTAATATGAATTGTTGGGCCAGAACAAAATTCAATCAGAAAAATATAGTTTTTTTTTTTTTTTTTCTAACGGGTTTAATTTTCTATTTGTAGTTTATTTTAATTTGAAGTTGAGTCAAAGTAATGAAATTACGTTTTTGATTAATTTGAATTCAAATGGCAGTTAATTTCCTTAATTAACCTACTTAATGTTACTTAATTACCATTATTTTAGTTGTTTTTTTAATTACTTGATTGCAATTGAATTTTACATTATAAATGAAAACTGGTTGTGTAATCCTTTTTTCATTCAACAAATAGAATATTGAGATTTGAGCATCAATCTCAAAAGAGGTACATGTCAATTTTATGCTTACTTTGGCTTATATAGTTATATATTCTATTGTATTTTACGTTGTCTTACTTCTTTCCGTTTTGTGTGCCGAAAATGGAGTAGGACTACTCGTGAATTGGTTCATCAAGGCTTTTCTATTATCTCATTTATTTGACTTTCAGATTATTTTGATTGGTTTGTTATGAGTTGCAAACATGATATAAGAAACTTTCTCCTATTACTTGAAGTTAATAGTTACTAATTTTAGAGCCCCTTCGTTATGAGATATATATAAAATTTATGCGACATCCAAATTATCAAAAAAAAAAAAAAAAACTAGAAGTATTTGTAAGAACCTAATATTTTGATTGATCCTTCTCATTCAATGAACAAAACCAACCATTCCCAACAAAGGAGGAAAAAGAAAAATCGAATTAAGCTGATGTTCATTTCTGACTTTTTTTAAGTTCGCATTATTGGATATTTAAAATTCTGAGTCACTTCTTTGTTGATGCCTTCTAGTAAAATTCACTGCAACCACAATGAAAAAAATTTATTTGAAAAAAATGAAACACTTGCGAAATATATCAAGCTCAAATTTATGGTGGATTGTCCGGAAATATTTGTACATAATTAATCATTAATTAAAAAAAAAATACCATCTCTACCGACATAAGCCATCAACCTAAACGTAGCTCAATTGTTTAAATATATTTACACCTCGAGAAATCTTAGAGAACAATCCGCTTGACCTACAACATTTTGTGTCAAGTGTTTAAACACAATCTCACTCAAGCTTCGCGTAGATTCATCATTTTATCTATTTGTTTAGCGAAATTTATATACTGTGTTGTAGAACAACAAAACATAATCTCACCTAAGCTTGAAGTTACACTAAAAATACTCTTAAAGAAAAGTTGTCATTTTAGCAAAATTCATCTCGTATTGTAGAACAATAAAACATAATTTCATCCAAGCTTCAAGTTGAACTGAAAACAAGAAGACTCGTCATTTTATCCGATTGTTAGCAAAATTCATAGTGTTGTAGAACAACAAAACGACTCTTTTTATCCACTTTAATCAACAAACGGACTTTTGAAGAGAGAACATCATTCTATCCACTTTGATTAAACAAATATCATAACAAGAAAGGTAGAGCGATAAATGGACTCTTGCGAGAGAGAGTTGACAATTGAATTGAGAAAGAAACAGCGAGAGCTGTAGATAATGAATTGAGAAAGAAACAGAAAAGAAGAACTATCAAGTAGAATCAAGCTGACTATTATGTACTCCTCCCTTGAACCAAAAGCAGTGATCAAAGAGATTCTAAATAACATATATCCTCCATGATTAAATTATAATGTTATGATTAAAATGCAATTGGAGTCTTTGAGAGATAACAAATGTGCCTCCAAGGATTACCTCCAATTGCAAATTGCTTCAACGATTGCCAATCGATGCAATCGGAGAATTTTACCATGGCATAGGCTATCATCACTTAGACAGTGACCAGGGATAAAAATACCTGCATAAGAATGGTAAACAATAGGAGGTCAATGTAAATTGAGAAACTTTTACAATATGGCCAACAGCAATCTTCTACATTAGAAAGCGATGCGGCCCTTATTCCGTCGGTAGAACTTCTTGGCATAATCAGCTTCGCAGCCTCTTGCAGGAAATGATATCAGAAAATGAATCAACCAACTGCCCTGCCAAGCTGCTAGGATCATCAATGAGGGTTTGAATAAAGGAGTTAACTACCCGTCGTTCGCGCTCGGTTGATCTCAAGCTATACCATGTTAGCAATTTCAATCTGAATTCCTGCTTTATATATCCTTCACATTCTAGCCATCTGATTATCTTTACACAATATTCAAAATTCTCATCCAAGCAGCAAGAACCATTGGAATTACGGAATGGGGATCCATTTATCAGAGTGCTATCACAATCATGAATCTCTTCATTTGAGCTGGTACCTCTTTTCCTGCATAATGCCACCCCAGAATCAACAGCAGACGCATCCCCTCTCCTCCCACCCGTCCATGTTTGAGAGTCGCCGCTACCGTGAGATCTCACCAGACCATTCTTCTCCTTGTCATGAGAAGCAGCATCATCATCTGCCTCAACAACCTGCTGCAAAGTGCATCCATCATCCTCATCCCTTGAGGACTCGAACGGAGGAGTTACTTCTTCATTCAAGTCAGGCACCGAGACCACATTCAAGTCAAGATCACGGGAAATAGGAGGCAACGGTTCTTCCGGGGTCTCAGGTTTGACCACCTTGCCTACTCCACAGCATTTTTCAGCATCAGCACTGCAAAACCCTTCATTACAGCCCTGCTCTTGATCACAAGGAAGATGCAGAATCTTTTCGAGATCTCGAACCTTGAACTGAGAAGCCGACCCAACAACTTTAGTATTGTCAGGCCCCATCTTACTACAAGAACTTCCTTCAATGTGAGTGTGCTCTCTTTGGCAATTTGAACTGGCTGCCAGTTTTGAATTTTTGGAAATTAACTCCACGCTCTTAGTAAAACACCTTGTTTCCGAGTGACCCAAGTCGCCATTATCAGTAAATGAAATAATTCTAAAGGTGTATTCCGTGCATGGTTTCAGGTTGGATATCATAATTCGCCTTTGAGATCTTGGAAATACACAGATGGGATCTTTCATGTGCATCTCTTCTCTACTTTTCTCATACCAGAGTTTGTATCCTTTAACACCGTTTGATGATGCATTAGACAGCTCAACAAGAATCATGACAACAGATGAAGGTGTTATCTCTTCAAACAAAAACTTACAAGCAGCTGGAAGAGAATCCTCTGCCAAAACAAACGCAAAAGAAACAATAAGTAGATGCCTACAACAAATTAGAAGAAAACAAAAAATATACAAATAAGAACCTCTGTTATTTGGATTCGCATTAGAAGCAGTGGCCAGCCATTTATCTGCCATTTCAATGCCCAAGGAGCAGAGTGTCTGCACATCACTTGCCACGGAGAGTCTACTGACTATACCGCGTGCCATCTTGGCTGATATTCCATTCAACGGACCGACTTCAGCTTCTAATTTGACCTTCGCATCCTTTATAATTTCATGCATTTCTTTAAACCTCAAAGTCCCATCTAAGAGCCTATAACTCATGTAGATCCTATAGCAAAGTACATCAACCCGACGGGCATCCCTTGCTATAATCAGCTGCTTCTTCCAACATCTGTTGCCATACATGCATTTGCAATAAATCCATGAGTTCTAGGAAGAAATGTAAAACTCACACGTGACACATAACTTGAACTCTTACTAACCAACAACCTATAGGTTTGATCACTACATGTAAGCATAAACCACAGAGCAGTTGTTATATACAAGCTATGATGAATGAGGATAAAAACAAACGTTAATACCAAAAGTTAAAAGAAACAACTACAAAATGGAAACCTTAATGGTTCCCCCATCGTGTCAACTGGCATCAAGTTCATCAAAAGTAGCTTTCTAAGGCATGATCTGATGTGAGAAATAATCTCTGAAGTAACAAAATTGATAAATGTGGATTGGAAGGCAAAATGTGGGAACATTACATACCCAAGTATCCCGGTGACTTTACCGCAAGAAGCACAACAATAGCTGCCATCAAGTTGCATCAATTGCCCAAGATTAACAACCCCAACCTTTTCACGTTGAATAGCACACTCAATGTGGCAAGATAACCCGCATGAGTCTCCTTCACCAGATTCGGTAGTGCATACTAGCCAAAGACTAGGGTCCTTATTGTCATCATACAGGTGACAAATACAGCAAGAGCATCTCTTACAGAAAGTGTCATCAATTGAAAGAACAGCTTTACAGGCCGAATTTTTACAAATCCAAGAATTAGAATGCCCAAAATCTGAAGACTGATCGGTAACTATGGGTAGACGAGAAGGATTTTCCGCCTTCCTGAGTTGCTTTCTAGATGAAGATTGATTGTTGAGGCTAGAGGCAACCTTTTTTGTGTCTTGCTTCTTGATTGTCTTATTGTTTATTCTTCGAAGTTCTGTCATTTTGCTTCTTGCCGATAACAAAATTTTCTTCTCCTTGTCAGCAAGGGTTTGGAGAAGCTCCTTTTTTGGACCGAATTTCAGGAATTCTTGGAGAAGCTCTGAACTTTTAGTAACGTCATCAGAATGACCATTTTCTTCCGAAGTGCTGTGAACGCTTGAAGAAAGGCTTTGAACACCAGAAACTGAACAGAATAAGATATTAGAACCATGAATGTTATAGGACCAAATCGAAGTTGAATGCATTGGAAGGTGGGTGGGGGAATCAAGAGAAAAAATCCAATATACAGCATGCTTACATAACACGTTAGAAACAGACAGAGAAAAAATCCAAGAAGATCCAAGTATTTAATGGGGAAGAAGACTTTCTTTTTGGAGTTCTTGAACAAGTACGACAATCAGAGCAATAACATGGTTTTCACAGTGATCAAGTTCCCTTTTTCTGCACACCCTCTCATACATTTTACCCTTTTCACATTAAGACGAATTTTCAGTTTCAGCTACCCTTCAACTCTTCCAAGTTTCAAATAGTATTCAGTGTTCACCCTCAAATAATTTACTGCATTACTAGAATCCTCTCTGTTTGTAGGAGTAGGAGTAAAAGTTAAGATTGTATACCTATGGTTGAGCTACAGTTGAATTTCATCAAAGAAGTATCGTCTAAAAGAAAAGCCCTACGGTTCTAGTCATTGATACAAATCCAGGGTGGGAAACAAAATGAGAGAAGCAATGTGCATAACCCTAGAAGATTGGATTTGAGATTGAAGGAAAATTGCCTTCAAAGCTACGGTTCACTGCTCCCCGACCATCACAGGTAGGTTCTGATCATATTTTCACCCCCACCCCC
>QLSR01000294.1:40400-62343 GCA_031780015.1 Citrullus colocynthis
AAAAAAAAAAAAAGAGGTTACAACGACAAGGTGAAATATTAAAAGAAGTTCTTGAAGAATCTCTCAGTAACCTTCTCAGTAAGGTGGGACGTGCACGAGTTTCTTGCAACAACAAACAAGCACGAAAAGGAAGAAGGTTCTCAACTTCTCTTAGTATTAACCGTCAAAGAATCATAATTGCAAGACATCCTACAAAAATCACACCAATAGGGCTCAAAAAATAACTTTTCGTGGCTTATCCACACCCGTATCATTTTCTTCAAAATTCCTCTCCAAACTAGCATTACAAAGGAAAAACCAACAAAAAACCATGGAGTGATTTAAGTTTTCAAATGGTGAAAAGACATTAACCACTTGAAAGCAAAAGGGCATACCTCAATCTTTAATTTGCAAGCACATTGAAGAGTGAGCCTTCTATTGGCTGAGCAAATTGAAGGAATCTTTGGCTTTCGCTTTCTCTTGCTTTACAAAAGGCTTCTGCTTCAGCATCTTATTTGCATCAAGCAAATAGAAGTGTTTTTCAGCACTTTGAGCCAGTTATTGAAGTTTGAGGCCTAAGATGATTGTTACAAATGAAAAGCTTGCCTTTAGTTATTCATTTGCAGCAACGGAGGGAAGGATTAGCCTTCCTATTGCTCAAGTACATTGCAACAACAATCTTTCAGAACTTGAAACCTCGATGTGAAAGAGATTGCCCATATAATCATAAAGTGCTCGAAGAAACAACTAATGAAGATGTGTATAAATTACTGGAATTCAATTCATGCATGTTGAGTTTTGCTAATGATTAAGACTACAAAACGTATTTCTCATTTGTCCCTCATTAACATGAACGTGTCAAGCTCTTTAAGCACTATATTTTACTACATCACGATGATCTGGAAAAATATATATATATAACTCAACAAATTAGACATTTTTCCCCTATGGGAGCAATTTTAATAATAGTTGGATGCGATCCCGGCTAAAAACATCACCCGATCAAGTAAGCTTTCAACTCTTTTCACATTAAATGCCATGAGGAGAGACGCTTGTACGATAGAAACAGAGACAATTATTCTAACTTAAAAGGAAACTAGGCAACGAGAAATTTTGACATACCTCTGGCCGTGAATTTTTCTTCTAAATCCATATTTCACCAGAGTCACATATGCCCTGTACCAAGAAAAGAATGTGAATGTTAGAATTGTCACAGAATGCAAAGAACATTTGTCACGATGGGAGATGGTCAAGGAAGTAATATACAGATGAGGACACAGCTACTAATTTATCTCGTGACTTCTTCCCACACAAAATCAACAAGAACCATGGACTTAACCAGTTGAATTTGCCTCTTCCATTTTGAATGAAAGCTCAATCCTTAGCTTAACTCGTTAATTGCCTCATTTACTTTCCATCATCGTATCCTTAAACTAAAGAAAACACAATAGAACAACAATGTAGCTTCTCAAAGCTAACAAAGAAAATATCATACTTCCGCAGAAAAGTAAAACCTCACCTGGAAACAAAAATATACCCGAAACTCGAAAGAACAACAGACCATCAATGAAAACAAGAGAGTAGTTCGGGTGCAGAAATTTTCAGCAGAGAGAAAACAGCACAAGTTCCAGAAATTCCAAACAATCAAAAACGTAAGTAAACAAGACAGCGAGCGACGAACAAGATAATGCTGGAAAACAAAAGCGATAACGGGATCTGAGGGCAAAAGCAAACCAAAACTAGACAAACAATTAACAAAAGCAGCAGAAACAAAGAAAAATCATCTCATAAAAGCCAAAAAAAACATAGAAAAATGGCGACGAACCTAGGGTTTTTGAGATACCAAAATCCAAAGCTCTTCAGAGAAAGGCGCTCGCGCGAATCCGGAGAGAGAGAGAAGGAGAGAGAGAGGCGGGGCGTTCGTAGATGTTAGTTAATATTGTGAGAAAAAAGGATTCCGCGGAGCTGCTCCGCGTTTCAGCGACGGAAGAACATTGTATAGCACGCGCGGAATCCACGCGTGAATATGGACTGTCCTACTTTGATGCGGAGTTGGTTCTGACTCCTGAGAGAAGAGCAGAGTATGTCCGAGAACCAAAAATTGTATTGTCATTGGTCCGTTTTATTCACGCGCTTTGTAAGAGCGTGAAGTGTATACCTCTTTTGGAAAAATAAAAAATAAATTATCGAATTTAGTTAACTATTGGTATTGACCATCAAGCAATCGCAGTCCCCGCAGAGCCGTAGTATCTAATGAGATAACGTACGAATCCAAACCGTCCGATCAAATTTTTGTGAATCTTTAATTCCGAAATTATTGCAGTACTTTTATTGAAACAATTTTTTTTAAAAAAATTGTAAAATTGTTGACTACTTATTTTAGTAAACAATATTATTATTAAGTCATTTTAAAATCTCTTAGACTAATGTGTGTTTGATTTATGCTTAATTTTGAAAATAAAAAAATTACAAAAACTACTCCTAAAGTAAGGTGATAGTTACAATTAGATTCTCAACCTTTGAACGGTAAAAATTTGACCCCTAAACTTCTACGAGTGTTAAAATTGAACCCTCGAGCTTACCATAATTGTATAATTTATACCTACAAATGATAAGAATTGAATTTTTAAACTTAAACAAATATTACCATTTATATAATTTTGTAAATTTGAAGGTTCAATTTGACCCAATTTTAACATTCAAATAACTTTGAGAGTTTAATTTTTAAAATTGGAAGTTTAAGGGAATAATTACAACCACTACCATACTTTATGAGTGATTTTTGCAATTTGACCTTTTGAAACTACGACATTGGCAAACCTAAAGAGTTTAGAGACTAAGTAGAAACTCAACCGTCAATAAAACAATAAAATTAAAAAATAATAATAATAACAAAATTAAATACAACAATCAACTGGTCCTTATTTTTCCTAATTAAAAAAATAAAAAGGAAAAAGATCGTAAGTTTTGAAAAAAAAAAGACTATAATATTACTCTCGTTAATTAATTTTCATGTTAACATTAAATTATTCTTTATGGAAATGAAAAATTAGTCAGAAAATTTTGAAATTTCCTCGTTTTGCGCAGCCATACGTGGCATTTGTTTTTTAGTACTTTTTTCCTTCAATTCATACGTGGCACTTCCCAAATTTTATTATTTTGTTGCAATGCACACGTGGCACTTTATATGTGGTGCATTTACGTAAAATTGCACTTTCATTATTCACCGACCGTCCTTGCCGCCCCATTGGTTGGAAATGGCCGTGACGATGACCCATGGGTACGTGGCCTTGGAAAATCAACTGCTCCTTCCATTATCCTTGAAAATAGTCACTTTCTTTTTTTAACTTTGAATAAAGGCTTCTCTAAAAGGGGGATAAAAAAGTATATATTTGAAGCCCCCCTTTTCTTTTCTTTTTTATTTATTAAAAAATAGGTTAAATTGTAACAAATATCCGTCAATTTTGTCATTTATTTTAAAAAATATTTCCACAGTTTCAATATTTCTAATATTATACCTCAACTTTTATGTTCCAAAACTACCCTTGAATATAAATTTTTTGAAATTTTGAACAAAATCATGACTTAAAATTGTGTGGAAATGACCTAAAAGCGATGCAGTTAGATTACTGTCGAACTATTTCATATATCAATACCTATCCAAAATTCTAAAATAAGGGTAATTTATTTTATTTTTCAACTTTTATGATGGTTCATAAGTAATATTACCAATTTTAAGAGTATAATGGGTATTCTTAAAATAAATGGTAAAATATAAAGGTGTTTTTTATATTTTAATCTAACGTATGTGTATTTGTGTGACTCAATCAGTATAAAAATACTTTTGGTCTCTAAATTTTCATGAAAGTAACAATTTTGTTCTTGAACTTTAGTTTGTAACAACTAGATTACTGTACTTTCAATCTTGTAACAATTTAGTGTTTATACTTTTAAATTTGTAATAATCTAGTTTTATATATACATATATACATAAATAAAATTAAAATTATATGTAAATTTTTATTATTTTATAATGTAAATTTTGTATTTGTAAAATATTAAATTTTTAATTAATTTATCAAATTATTTATGCAATAAATTTTATTGAATTTAAGCTGAATAATTCAAAATTGTAATAAATACAACATGATAGCATAAAAGAAGGCACTGTTATCACATGGATGAATAATGGACACGGTACTTTTCTTCCTCTCATTGATTTTTTTTTTTTTTTTTCCTTTAAAATTGCATCTTCACAACTCAACACTTATTCAATCGGAACTTATCTCCTTACACCGGAGATCAATACTAATATAGTTTAAAAAGTTACTTAAATGAGAGTTCAACCAGTTAAGGTGTTATATTAGATGTTCAAATGTTTCTTCTCACATGGCAAAAATTTAAGAATATCATTAACATTTTTAATTATGAATTTACAATGTCATGTTGTTTGAATTCATATTTTATTAGTTCAATCAACATGTTTCATTACTTGACATAAATTTAAATCACGTGTGTTAAATGCAAATATTTATTAGAATTTTTTTTTCAATTTAACCCTAAATTTTGGAGGTATATCAATTTAAACTTTAAACCGATAATTATATCAATATAAACTATAACGCTTAAGTTAAGAAGTATATGAATTGGTCAATATCACATTCAAAAGATAATGATTATGAGAATATGAAAGTATGACTAAAAAATGTTAAAAAGTTGACAATTATTACATATACCAACATGGTGCATCTTCATTTTCAGTCGCTCGACATAAGAACTCCAAAATTAACCGTACTTAATTTAGAATATTTTTATATTTATATATTTATTTAAGAAAAACACTGGAAAGCTGTAACAACCCCAAATCGTTGGGGTAAATCCTCCTAGTAAATAAGTTTAAGTTATTATGTGTGAAAAAAAAATATATATATAGTTATATTTATGTATTCATGCCTTTATTTAAGCTAAGATGGAAAATTTCGAAATTCGAGTTAAGGAAAAATTTGGAATTTAGAAAAAGGATAATTTTATCTTGGGGCAAGTAAAATAAGGTGATTAATTTTGGTGGGATTGGATAATTGAAGTAAATCTTGGTTGTAGAAGATTTTATTTTGTTTGGTTGGAAAAGAAACGGGGAAAAAGAGGAAGGAATAGGGAATTGGGGTTTTTATAAATAGGCCTCGATTTGCGTGCCAAAATAAAAAAAAAAGGATTTTCTCTCTCTCTCGGGCGCCGCCCCCCCCGGTTCTTCTCCAGCGCCGGCTTCCCTCTCTTCTTCTTCTTCTTCTTCTTCTTCTTCTTCTTCTTCCTCGCAACTGGACCGTCGCCGCCGGCTCGATTGTCTTTCCTTCTCGTCGCCGCCAGCCGCGCCGTCGATCTTCCCCTGCTTCCTCGCGGCTGCAGCGCCGCCGCGACCGGTTTCGGTCTCTCTCTCTCTCTTCAGCGCCGATCTCTCTCTCTCTTTAGCACCGCCGCGGATAGCTCGCTCTCTCTCTTCGGCAGCTGCCGCCGACGCCGGTTTCTCTCTCTTCCGCCGCCGGTTTTCTCTCTCTTCCACAGCTGGTGCTCCTCCGCTGCCGTTTCAATCAAACACTCGCCTGATTACTCGTCACCAAATCGGTAACGTTCGAGTAAGTACCTCGGGCCCAATGAAAATTTATAGCGTAATTTGGTTAAACTGTTGATGCTTGAGACTTATGTGATAAAAAATATTCTCTTAGGTGGCCGGGAATTGTGTCGGGTAAAAAAAAAAAAGGATTGGAGCAACTGCGAGTTAAGCCACACTTGGTGGACCAAGAACTTTCCAACAGACTGCCATGTGGATAAGTTAATATAATTGCTCAGGTAAGTGACTTTACTACCTGAACCACCTTCATGCCTTATATTTAGTTGCCATGATGGGTAAAACTCCTACGCCCCATTGAGATAGCATGCTTGTATGAATTACCCATGTGTTAAAGGATGTGTGTGAAATTGTCATATGTTAAGTTGCTGTGATGAGTAAAATTCCTAAGCCCATGTGATATAGCATGCTTGTATGAGATTCCCATGTTTTAAAGGATGTATGTGAAATGCTTATACTTGTATTATGAGATGTTTGTAAACAGCGCTGTTAGTGTATAAATCCATGGAAGGAAATGAGTGAGAATTTAAATTGGTTATGAGTACTGGGTAGTGGTAACTCCCCTACGTCGGTTGGATGTTCACCAAAGGTTGTGTTCCTTCGGGTTCACCAAAGGTTGTGTTCCTTTGGGTTCACCAGAGGTTGTGGTCCTTCGGGGTCACCAGAGGTTGTGTTCCTTCGGGTTCACCAGAGGTTGTGGTCCTTCGGGGTCACCAGAGGTGTGTTCCTTCAGGTTCACTAGAGGTTATGGTCCCTCGGGATCACCAGAGGTTTGTGATCCTTCGGGATCACCAGAGGTAAGAGTTCCTTCGGGGCTCCAGAGGTTTGTGGACATCCAAATCCAACTGTAGGGAGAGTATAACCAGTTCCCTATAAAAGTATGTTAGATATGTCTGTCTTAAGACTAATGCACTTAAAGGACTTGGGTGCCAGTATAACCAGTTTCCTATTGAAGTATGTTGATATGCTTGTCGTATGACTAATGCACTTAAAGGACTTGGGTGCCTAGCCCGGCTCCGGTAGTGGGGTCACTTACTGAGTAATATAATTGCTCACCCTTTCATCTTATATTTTTTTTCAGGTAAGGGAAAGAACGTGCTGGCGAATGACAAGAGGAATCCTTGATGGCTTCACGGGACCCGTAGCAGCTTCCGCCTAGCACTGTTTTTTTTTATAAGCTTTTGTCAAATTTTGTTTTGAGGCTTGTCTGTTATTTTGTAAATGTTTTTTTTTTTCTGTTCATGGAATTTTTGTTGATTTTACTAGGGGTACCCCAAACCAAAAATTCTTTCTATATGGTTATTCATTGTTTTTCTTGGGTTAAATAAAACAGAAATTTCCGTAAGTAGCATTGTTTCGTTCTTATTACTCAGCGTCGTGTCTTTTTTTGAAATTTGCATGCATTGAGTAATGGTCTGATTAGGATGTATTAGTCGGATCGTTACAAAAGCGATCGTGAATTAGAGATTACTTCTAGAGGAGATAGAAGCGACAAATCTTAACAGTTTTTTTTTTTTTTTTTTTTTTTTTTGCGTTTAGTAAAATATAATTAAATTAAATATGTTAAAATCATTTTTAAAAACACATTAATTTCGTGTCTATTTAAAAGTAATATCATATTAGTTTTTAATTTTCAATTTTGGATTGTAGAAATAGAATTTATTTTATATATTTGTCTACTTCTCGTCTAAGCAAATCTATTTTCTATTTTCATGGCTCGAATGCATCAATTTTTTAAAAACTTATACCATATTGATTTTTTTAAAAAAATAAAGCTATTTCTTTTAATATTTAAAAATTAATTTATAACAAACAAATTTTATCTTTTTAAGCAATTATTTATTTTTTTAAATAAAAAAAAATTGATAGTTTATTTTAGCTATTATATTTATTTAGCAAAACACTACAAGATACTCTTTTAAGTTTATGTCGAAATTTATCCAACACTATTTCATCTTATTTTAATTTAAAAGCAATTCCAAACTACTTAATTATGGAAAGAAAAAGGAAATAAAAAGAAAGAAGTAAATAAAATTCGCATATGGGAAAGAAACAGAAAAGAGTGGGATATGATTCTGTGTGGCACGCTTACGTCCAATCGGGTACAATGGAAAAGGGAACGTGCTGCCCAATCATCCACTTCACACCTCCACCTTTCAGCGCCCCTAAAAAGTCCATACTTTTCGCTCTTTACTTTGCCGTTGTCCCAATAATATAGTTCATAAATGCTATAAATATCGAATGTCTAGTTATATTTATAAATAAATTGACTAATTTTATTATATTTTAAAGTAGTCTTTTTTTAATGTCTAATTTTAATTCATATTCTCTCAATAAATTTTAGTCAAAACAAGTCTAAAATTTATTTTGTTATATTTTAAAATAAAGTATTTTAAAGTAGTTTTTTTTAAATGTCTAATTTTAATTCATACTGTTTCAATAAGTTTTAGTCAAAGCAAGTCTAAAATTTATTTTGTTATATTTTAAAATAAAGTATTTTAAAGTAGTTTTTTTTTTAAATGTCTAATTCTAATTCATATTGTTTCAATAAGTTTTAACCAAAGCAAGTCTAGCTCTATTAGCACAGGAATGCATTAATAATTTTTTTTTTTTTTTAGTTTAGTTGAAAATAATATATTTGAGAATTAAGATTATTATGTTTGGTTATACGGAGGAAAAATGCTAATTTTGTTAATAACAAATAATTTTTTATTTTGTTTTTATATAAATTTTATGCAAGTATAGTTTAACTACTATAAATTTTGTACTATTTCAATGGTAAAAGTCTGACTGCCTCACCCATATATTATTTAAAAACAAACAAATAAAGAGAGAGAAAAAAAAAAAAAAAAACTCTTCATCGACAATTGATAATAATACCTCTATAATTTGTGTGTTTGTTATTTATCATGTTCGGCACATAATATATTTCTCAAGTGATTGGTTTGGTTGTTGGATCAGAGATTCTTATTTGTTATTCTAAGTGACTTGGGACTTCTAGTGAGGATCTCAACAACCTCTTCTCCATAGGAAATTTTTCCATTGAGTTTTGTTTTGTTTTTTTTCTTTGTATTTGGTATGTATTTGTCGTTCTCCATTCTTGTGTTTGTGGTGTTTTATTTGTGCCTTAACTTCGGACGGTGAAGTCTCCTTTTTTTTAGCAATCCAATACTTTTGCGAAAATAGACAAATAAATAAATAATAAAAAAGATGATGTAATTCATGCATTAAATTTCACTTTCAACTTTTGGTTTCATCAAATTATATCCTAAATTTAGGTTTTTTTAGTACAACAAGTGGGGATGGAAGATCAAATTACCTTTAAGATGGAAGATCGTAACAATTGTAGCTAAACTAAGCTGGCTTTAGTTACCTTGTATTTAGTTAGATGTTACAGTTTCTACCAATAATGCACATTTCACTGAGTATATAACAAAAAAATAAAAAATAAAAAAAAAATAAAAAAAAGCGAAAAAATCAATTCACAAGTTTCAGTAATATCAATATTCTAAATTTTATTTCTAGAAAAAAAATCAAAAGTTTTAAGTTTGATTAATTCACACCTTCACTAATAATAACTTTAACAAAGCACACACACATTTTTTTTTTACAAAATATAGCTCTATTGTTGTTGTTTTTTTTTTTTAAAAAAAACAATATGGGAAAAGAGGAGTGTATTAGGAACAAGAACAAGAAAAATCCAAAAATAAATCTTTTTATTTTTTTTTTAGAAATAAAATTTAGAATATTGATATTATTTAAACTTGTGAATTGATTTTTTCGCTTTTTTTTATTTTTTAAAAATAAAATTTTGAAAACAATTTATCTTCCTTAGTTTTCAAATATTAACCGGATTTATTAAAAGCACCTGTGAAAACTAGATAGCAAGATATAAATTTATGGATAGAATTACTGTTTACAATTTTAACTTTAAAAATTGAAAATTAAAAACTAATATGATATTACTTTTAAATAGACACGAAATTAATGTGTTTTTAAAAATAATTTTAACATATTTAATTTAATTATATTTTACTAAACGCAAAAAAAAAAAAAATGAATATTTTTTTTAAATATAATTTGGGTGGGGGAGTTGACTTTTTATTATTTAAAAAATGAATACTGGATATGATTTTTGAAATGTTAGTACGAAAAAAAAAAAAGTATAAAAGAGACAAGAAAATAACAAAAAAATAAAAAATTTTTTGTTTTTTTTCTTTGTATAAACGGAAAGTATTGGATATATTTTTAATGAAATAATTAATAAAAATTAAATACATTTTTTTTAAATATAATTTGGGTGGGGGAGTTGACTTTTTATTATTTAAAAAATGAATACTGGATATGATTTTTGAAATGTTAGTACGAAAAAAAAAAAAGTATAAAAGAGACAAGAAAATAACAAAAAAATAAAAAATTTTTTGTTTTTTTTCTTTGTATAAACGGAAAGTATTGGATATATTTTTAATGAAATAATTAATAAAAATTAAATACATTTTTTTTAAATATAATTTGGGTGGGGGAGTTGACTTTTTATTATTTAAAAAATGAATACTGGATATGATTTTTGAAATGTTAGTACGAAAAAAAAAAAAGTATAAAAGAGACAAGAAAATAACAAAAAAATAAAAAATTTTTTGTTTTTTTTCTTTGTATAAACGGAAAGTATTGGATATATTTTTAATGAAATAATTAATAAAAATTAAATACATTTTTTTTAAATATAATTTGGGTGGGGGAGTTGACTTTTTATTATTTAAAAAATGAATACTGGATATGATTTTTGAAATGTTAGTACGAAAAAAAAAAAAGTATAAAAGAGACAAGAAAATAACAAAAAAATAAAAAATTTTTTGTTTTTTTTCTTTGTATAAACGGAAAGTATTGGATATATTTTTAATGAAATAATTAATAAAAATTAAATACATTTTTTTTAAATATAATTTGGGTGGGGGAGTTGACTTTTTATTATTTAAAAAATGAATACTGGATATGATTTTTGAAATGTTAGTACGAAAAAAAAAAAAGTATAAAAGAGACAAGAAAATAACAAAAAAATAAAAAATTTTTTGTTTTTTTTCTTTGTATAAACGGAAAGTATTGGATATATTTTTAATGAAATAATTAATAAAAATTAAATACATTTTTTTTAAATATAATTTGGGTGGGGGAGTTGACTTTTTATTATTTAAAAAATGAATACTGGATATGATTTTTGAAATGTTAGTACGAAAAAAAAAAAAGTATAAAAGAGACAAGAAAATAACAAAAAAATAAAAAATTTTTTGTTTTTTTTCTTTGTATAAACGGAAAGTATTGGATATATTTTTAATGAAATAATTAATAAAAATTAAATACATTTTTTTTAAATATAATTTGGGTGGGGGAGTTGACTTTTTATTATTTAAAAAATGAATACTGGATATGATTTTTGAAATGTTAGTACGAAAAAAAAAAAAGTATAAAAGAGACAAGAAAATAACAAAAAAATAAAAAATTTTTTGTTTTTTTTCTTTGTATAAACGGAAAGTATTGGATATATTTTTAATGAAATAATTAATAAAAATTAAATACATTTTTTTTAAATATAATTTGGGTGGGGGAGTTGACTTTTTATTATTTAAAAAATGAATACTGGATATGATTTTTGAAATGTTAGTACGAAAAAAAAAAAAGTATAAAAGAGACAAGAAAATAACAAAAAAATAAAAAATTTTTTGTTTTTTTTCTTTGTATAAACGGAAAGTATTGGATATATTTTTAATGAAATAATTAATAAAAATTAAATACATTTTTTTTAAATATAATTTGGGTGGGGGAGTTGACTTTTTATTATTTAAAAAATGAATACTGGATATGATTTTTGAAATGTTAGTACGAAAAAAAAAAAAGTATAAAAGAGACAAGAAAATAACAAAAAAATAAAAAATTTTTTGTTTTTTTTCTTTGTATAAACGGAAAGTATTGGATATTTTTTTAATTAAATAAATAAAAAAAAACAAAAAAAGAGAGAGAAAAAAAAAAAAAACCAACATAATTTTTAAAACCATAATAGTTAGACCAAGCTTCCTTTAATAACTATTTCCTTTTCTTTTTTTTTAGTTTTCAATTTTTAAAATTAAAATTGTAAACACTAATTCTATCCATAAATTTATATCTTGCTATCTAGTTTTCACGGGTGCTTTTAATAAATCCGGTTAATATTTGAAAACTAAGGAAAATAAATTGTTTTCAAAATTTTATTTTTATTTTGAAAATCGATTAAGAATTCAAGTGTTCTTTTAAGATTTGTGAAAACCGTTTTAGAAAAATGGAAAGAAAATAAATATAAATCTAAAAATTAGAAACTAGAAACAAAATCATCATCAGACAAGTTTAAATGTTAGCAAATTCATAACCATCATCGATTAGTTTTGTGATAAACAGGGACATGACCTTGATAAAAGGGCTAAAAGGTCATGGATTCAATTACTACAATATATATATATATATTAATTTAATATCCTACGAATTTTTTTTTATATCCAAATGTTGTAGGATTATAAAGGCTATCACATGAGATTGAATTCACGAACATTAAAAAAAAAAAAAAAAAAATTATCGAATTCATAATTAGATGTGGAAAAATACTTTGTGTTCAATCAAGCTCGAGAATCTCTACACTTTTCACTTTAGATATGCATTGCATGACTTCAAAAGGAAAAACATCTCCAGTAACAACCACCATCTCCCTTTCCATATCTACCTCGTATGAGTCCACACCTGAAATTATGTTTTTTTTCTTTTTTTTAATAATAAAACGATGAACCCTCACAATCTTTTATAAAATACTAGTAAACGAGTAGGTGCGTTACAATTTTTTCCCTAATAATTTTAGTTCATACTATGAAATTTAATATATTTGTTATGATATTTTTATTTTAACTCTTATTTTTTGTATTTACAAAAAGTATCATTTGACCATGTGCAGTGTTTCACTAAAAAAAAAAAAAAAAACGGAATATTCTTTTAAATATTGTATTTAAATTATGGAAGGAAGAATGATAAGTGCTTTTTTTTCTATTCTTGAAAATTAAATTCTTGTAAGCAATAAGAAAGATGTTATATATATATATATATATAACAATAATAGAAATTTAATATATTTGTTATGATATATATTTATTTTAGGTCTTCATTTTGATACTTACAAAGAATGTTTCATTTGACAATGTTCAATATTTCACTTATAAAAAATTGATTTTTTTTTCTAACATTTTAATACAACAAATCTAAGTTACGAAATTTGAAAAATTAAATTCGAAGCAAACTCCAGGATTATAAAATTGTGCTTAAATTAGTGTCTTCCCTTGAAAATTGAACTCCTTTCATAGTCTATAATAATTTAAATTTAATTCAATAAGTAGTTTTTTATTTCATTTTTTTTTTATTATTTAACTAAAGTGCTAGAAAAAAAAATTATTAATAATTATTAAAAAATTACCTTCTATCTTGGAGATGTGCTTCTCAACCCTTCTGGCACAGCCATTGCAATGCATCGACACCCTTAGCACCACCACCTGAAAATTTTTGGGGTATTTACAAAATCACAACAGTAAAAGTAAATGTACTTCTCAATTTCTTTTTATTTAAAAAATGAATACTGGATATGATTTTTGAAATGTTAGTACGAAAAAAAAAAAAAGTAAATTTTTTATCTATAATTTTATTTTTATTTAAAACTGAAGTGCCTGTTACTTGCAGAACATGCTTGTTTTTTAAAATAATAATATAATAAATTATTAGTTTCGTACGACTACAATTTTTAAGATTTAAGTTTATTTTTATTTTTTAATTCAACAAATACGTGGCGAATATTCAGATTTATGGGTTATATATATATATATCTAAAATACTCGACCAAATTGAGTCACGGTGTCATACTTGGTTGACATTTTGTTTTAATTCATAAACTATCATATTTATTTCAAATTTTATTTGAACTTTATCAAGATGTGTACTTAGCATTCAATACAATTTGAAATCCTATTGTGAGCTAAAATGAAAATAACTTTTCAAGTTTACATTAAATTATATGTTCATGGCAGGTGGGAATGAGATGGAGATGCCTTACCGTCTCTCGTTTTATGGTAGAAAATTCATATGGAAAGAAAATTAATTCCCTTCTAGTTTTTCCACCCAAAAATTCAATTAAACTAAACATTTATTTATTTATTTTTCTAATTAAATACTTATACTCGTTTGAAAACTCATGTGGTAACCTTTTCTTTTTTTATTTTTGAAAATTAAGTATATTTTATCTTTAAGTTTTACGATGGTTTGTATATTTTTTAATTACAAGTGTTCAATTTTTAGCTAAATTTTAAAAAAACAAAAACAAGTTTTCAAAAACTATTTTTCTTATTTTTAAAATTTTGGCTTAGTTTTATAAAATATTAGTATAAAGTATATTGCAAACCAAGAAATTTAGATGTGTAACAGGTGTTTATAGACTTAGTCTTCAAAAACTAAAAATAAAAAATCAAATAGTTACGGAAATGAACTTTAACCTTAAAAAAGAGAAAGAGAGAGAAATTAATTTAAGAAATTTTTTTATTAAATCTCCAAATGTTCAACCTTATGGTTCAAACATATAAAATAATCCAAGTCATTCAACTATAAAACTTAAAATGTAGAGAATTGTGTACACCTAGTAACAAACTTAGAATAATAATTAATTATAATAAATATTTAAAACATAAGGTAAAACAGGATAGGAATGGGGACAGGAGACAAGGAATCTCGTTTAGCTTACCGAAATTGTTTTAACCCCACCCCTCCTCCATTCTCCATTCTCTAGATAGGCTTCTCTAAATTAAATGCAAACTAAGCCTTTTGAACCATTTTATTTCAACTTTGTTCTAGTATTTTCAATATATATTTTTTTGAATAATTTACCATTTTTTGAGGAAAAAAAAAGGAAAAAACAATCATTATAGTAAAATAATAAATAACAGACCAATTTAAAGATTTATTGAAAACAAACATGAACTCCAGTTCGACAACTCTCAAAGTATACAGAAACGTATATATAAATATGAAAATTACTTTAAATAATAAAATTATTGAAAATATTTATAAATAATAATAAAATATTATATTTTATCTATAATAGATTTCGATAGACTATTATATGTATCTGTCATGACATAGATGATCGTACATAAACGAATGAAATTTTATAATATTTATAAATATTTTAATTAATTTTCTTATATTTAAAAACAGACACCTTTATATATATATAATAATTAAAAAAAAAAAAAAAAAAAGGTTAGGGATGTGATCTGACCTTGGGGTTCAAATGAAGAGCGAGGGTTTGGTTTTGATGAGGAATCACATCCTTGAATCTGAGAAGCTGAGATGAAGCTGTTTGTTTCGCCATTAATGGGTGTTTGTCTTCAATTTCCAAGCAGAAGCAGGAAGTAGAAGCACTTGTATTTATGAAACACGAAAATACTTTCCCAATGCCCATCACCAGTTTTCCCATTCCCAACGCTCTCTCAATCTCTCTCCCTTCTCTCCTCAAACTCACTTCTGACTCTCACAGACTTATAAACAATTGAATGACTACACATTTATATACTTTTCAATCACACAAAATCACGACACCTATATATATATATATATATATATTTTTTTTTTTCTTTCTTTCTTCCTCAAAATATCGTTTTTGTTCTATTTTAGTTTTTATATATTTACGACAAATTTAGTCCTATATTTTAGTTTATTAGGGATTTTCTTTTTATCGTTTATTATTTTTTATTAGTATTTTCACTATTAGTTACCGTGTTCGTGGATTGAATTGGGTTAGATTGAAATGCATTTTAGATCTAACCATATGTTTGAGTTATAAATATTTTCAACCCAAATAACCCTTATTAAATTGTGAACCCAACCTAATTTGACTACAAAATATTTGGGTTGAGTTGGATTGATTCAGGTTAATCGGATAATTTATTTAAATTTTTGTTATAAAAATAAATAAAATATCACGATGCTTTGAAAAATAGAAAAACTATTGAAAATAATTACAAATATAGCAAAAAAAAAATTTACATGTAATAGTCCGTGATAAACCCAGATAGACATTTATACCTTAAGAGATAGACATAGATAGATGTATATCTGGATCTATCTTGGTCTAACATATCGAAAGTGAAATTTTGCTATACTTGTAAATGATTTGATATTTTTTCTATATATAATAATTTTTTAAAATATCAAAATGTAAAAAATTTATTTCATTATTTTCGTATATTTGATGAGGATTGATAACTAAATTTCAGTGTATGTTATTTTTAAAAAATCTTTAAAAAAAATATTTTAGAAGTTGTTGGAGAATAAAGTTAACAAAAAGAAATCACCCAATAAAATAATTGTGTTATAAAATCAATAATAAGTTTGGGTTATTTCCCTATTCATAAAATTTTTATTTATTTGAACCTAACCCAACCCAAACCATTCGGGTTAGGTTGGGCGATTAGATTTTTTTTAACACTCCTAACATATGATATTTATTTACATGAAAATTATTATGATTATTTAATAATTTCAATAAAAATTAATTTTGAGAGACTAAATTTAAATTCATTTGAAGTACAATGAATAAAATTAGACATTTAAAAATATATAGACTAAAATTAAATAAATTTTAGAGGACACGGAACAAATGATATTTCATTTAAAAAAAAAAAAATTAAACAAGTCGGAGAAGTCTAACCTCTACCTTCCAAATTAATATTACAAATCTTATACCAATTAAATTACATAATTTGCGGTTAAAGTATGAATAGAGATACAGTTTATATAAATAAACACACGCAAAATAGAGAGTGAGGCCTTGGGCAAGTGTGTAGTCCTAAATTGTGTAATTTTAAAGGTTTTTGTCCTAAATTGTGTAATTCTAAAGTTTTTTTTTTTTTTTTTTTCCGTAATAGATAAAATGTTAAGGTTGAATGATAAGTTAAGTTTATAAATTTTAAATTTTGTATCTAAGTTGCTTTCAAATCTTCACAAATATTTTACAAATTTCTAAAAATTTTCAATTTTGAACTCAATAGCTATATAAATTTTTTTATTATAAATCTAATAGATCGTTTACCTATAAGTTATAAAATTCACAGACCTACTCGAAACGAAATTAAGATTTTAGGATTATATTTAAGTCACCTACTCGAAACGAAATTAAGATTTTAGGATTATATTAGACTTAAATTTAAAATTTATATCCAATAGATCAACTAATTTTGTAAAATTTTCAAGCACCAAGTAGACACAAAATTTAAAGTGGGTGATCTATTAGACATTTTTAAAGTTCAAAAACCTAACACATAAGATTAAGGGTCCGTTTGGATTGACTTGAGAAAAAAATGTTTTTCAAAAAATTCATTTTTATTTAAATTATTTTAATAAAAATTCTTTAAAATACACCTCAAAATCTATTTTGAGTAGTTTCCAAACACTTCAATTTCTTCTAAAATGACTTATTTTTAAAATTTATGTATTCCAAACACACCATAGAAGTTTCAAGACCTATTAAACACTTAATACAAAATTTAAGGGCTAAATAGATACAAATAGCGAAGTTTGAAGTCTAAACTTTTAATGTGTACCATACTACTTATGTTTATTGTGTACCACATTAACACATTTTTATAAATATGGTAGGACGTACTGACATCTCCATAAATATTAAAGAATGGAAATTTATCTATGGGGTCCATAAATATTAAAGAATGAAATTTTATCTACGGGGTCCATAAATGTTAAAGAATGAAAATTTATAGTGTGAACGTAAAGAACATAATACTAAGGAAGTACTATAAAATTTTCTAAACCTTAAACTTATAGGGAAAAAATTTCCTATATTATGATAATATGATTTTTTTGTCTACATAATATTAGAGAAAATGCTAAAATCAAGGGTGTAGTTAATATTACGACTTTTCATATTTCCTTATTCTTCTATCTTTCTCCACTTATTTATGAAGAACTACATGATGGTATTCTCATCGTTTTGGTATGATTTTTGGATAGAAAACATTATTTATTTACGTGATTTTTAGTTGATTTCGTTAAAAAATAAATAAAAATATCTATGCACATTGCAAATAAATAGTATAAATATTTGGTACAATTATAGGAATTGTGGTCGATATTATTTCATGAAGATGGATATTAAAGATCTAATAATTAATTGTCTAAATTTTAAATGTTTGGCATAATTAGATAATTAAAGTCCAAAAATTAAATATATATCTTTGACTTACGGAATCTTGTATATAGAAACCTAACTTAAATAGTTATTTAGTAAATTATTTAATCACTTAAAATAAAAAATGATATTTTTATATTAAATATTATTTAAATTTAATTAACTACTAAAAATAATTAAATATATAAATTAATTAGAATATTGATAATTAATAATATAACTTCAAATTAAATAGTAAAAGAACGTGTTTTAGATTAAATATTTTAAGTCTAAATAATATATTTATATTTAATAATTAATTAAAATTAATAATAATAATTAATTAGACATAGACTATATATTTTATTATTATCTTAAAGTATAAAAATTCTATTTGTATAAAAGGTATTTAAAACACAAGGATTTTAAAATTTTATGGAATAGTGAAATGATGTGAAACAAACAATTATATTAAACCTCAGTTTGAAATTTTATGACAAAATTTATGAAATAAATATGTTTAAATAGTTGATAATATTAATTATTTATTTAAAATATACTAATTAATGATAAAGATACTTAATTTGAACTAATAATGTCCACTTAAATCGATTTGAAAAAAACTACAGAATTATTTGATGAAATCACATGGTGGTTTTGAGTTGATAGACAAGTATTAAAAAATTTCAAGACGTTATTGTATATGCATAATATATTTAATGCATCACTTGATCCAATAAATGTCGGCTCTCTAGCTTATTATAAATCTGCTTTGTATAATTAGAATAATTTAAAAAGTTTTTTTTTTTTTAATAATAATAATGGTAATTGATGCCAGTTAAGAAACACACACGTTAATAACTAAATATATAGAATATTGACATCTTTAGCCGACCACAACAATTACGCAATGTATACAAGTCAATTTCAATTTCAAATTATTCAAGTTTAGTAAATCTATATCTATATTGTTTTTTTAAAAAATGTATATCTATACTATCTAATACCACCTTAGTAGAGCAATTTTTTATTTCTCCTATTGTCTCTTTCAATGAAGTTGAAACATAATTATTTGATTTTAGTTTTAAAATCAAATCGAATTGACCTTTTACAGTAACTTTCTTCTTTTTTCCTTTTTATTTTTTCTTTCGCGTCATATATATATATATATATATGTATATGTGTGTGTTAATGTGCCTTTTTCTCCCATTGATTTTTACGCCAGTCTCTTATGTTTCTTTTTTATGTTGTTGTTTATGTTGTTGTTTGCTAAACTTCTAATCAAAACAATTATTGCTAATCAATTAGGCTAAAGAGAAGACCATTATTCTTGATGTTCAAGAAATTTCTCAAAATTCAAACAATTCAAAAGTCGGTAAAGTGATAGAATAGGATAGTTTTCGATAATTTTTTGTTCACTTTTCAGTTTCGTAACTTTATAGAGTTATTTAATATATTTTATTGTTTTAAAATATGTTTTATTTATTTATTTTAATTTTCAACTTTTGTAAAAACCTACCCAACGTTAGGAGTTTATAATAATCTACTATTTTTGACATGTTTTTGTATATTTGTTTTTCACCAAGTTTGTTGTAAATACACACCAATTTATTAAATTTAGTTGATAATTGTATAATATCAAGTTTTTGTCATCATAAACAAAGTATCATTTTTTCTACCTTGGAAAAAATATATATTTTTTTGGCTTAAATTAAAGTTTGAAATTAAAAGGATAATGTAACATCCAATTTGAAATTTGAAGAATAAAAATTTCTTTTTAATTAAGAAAGGGTTATTACTGATCCGACAACCAAAAGAACGCGGCTCACCCAACTCAAACTATAAGGATCGGGTTGAGTTGTAAATTTTCTATTTTTGGCGGGTTGGGGTAAGTTTCAAGTTGTGTGTGTATTATGGATTGTCTTTGTTTGAAGTTTTTCTTTTAGGATTGTAATAGATATCATGGATATTTGGTGTTTGGTGTTAGATTTTAGTTGTTAGATATATGTGGTAGATAATTTAAGTGTTTTAAATTAAAATTAATACGAAAAAATAATAACCTAACAACCCAACTCGAATTTCAAGGGTTCGGTTGGAGATCCTATTTGGGTCTTTCAGGTAGCCAATTGGGTTGGTCCAAAAGGTTCCTCCGACCCAACCCATGTGTGATAGCACTGAAAATGTCCTATCTTACTTCGCTTAATTCGGGATTGTCCTTTGATTTTATATGTTTATTTTATTATTTACAGATATTGAGCACTTGTGAGGTAGAACTGACATTAGAGTTGAAATGGAGCCAAAACGGGGCTTAATTACATCAATCGTGAAATAGGGAAGCAAAATGACAAAGATACCCCTAAAGCCATGACGCAACGACTCTTTTTCTCGAGAGAAAATTGATGGCAAAATGCAGTAAGTGTCGCAGTGCTCCGAAGTCTTGTCGCACGCATATTTGTGACAGCGCTACAACGCTTCGACTATAATATAAAACGTCCTCTTTGTTTTTTTAGGTCAGTATTTGGATCCCAACCGAAATTCCACCTTTTCCTCTTGCTTCTCTCTTGTTTTTTTTTAGTGAGATCTTGTATCCCAATGTTGCTTGGATGTTTGTTGTGAATTGTGAACTTGTGAAATTTTTAGATCCAATGTTATAATTCTTATTATTGTTCTTTGATTATTCTATACTTTTGTATGACTCTTGGTTGCGTGATTCCACGATTACCTTAAAAACTTATTGGAATTGTGTTACTGTTTGCTAAAGATGGGTTGTGATAGGTGACATGCAATTGCATTTCAATTTAAATGGTAGCAACAAGTTAGTTAAGCTTGTAATTTGTTATGTAAAACCAAACATTGATCTATCAACCTAGGGAAGAATCAATTCGAATGTTTAACTCAATTGAATGCTTGACTTAAATGAATTCCTTGGACTTAATGGGATTGGTTAGGATAACTAGGATGTGCTTCATCTAGTTAATTCCACTAATATGGCTAAGATTGGAAACAAATAGGAATTAATCTGATAAATCAATGCATGTGAGAAGGGGTGAAGTAAGATCGGAACTCCACGGAGCAAGGTGGCGCGACATGGATCTAGGTGTAGATGGGAGGCGTGACTCACATTTGGATACGTGATGTGGATCTGGGTAGAGTGGCACGACACGAATGGAGCACGGCAGAGTGACGCTAGGTTGAAATGACATCGTATGGGCTAGGTGTCACCGGATAATCAGAATAATCTTTACAATGATAAATGAAAGAATAAATACACTGAGAAAACAGAAAAAGGAAGATACAAGAAAGGAAAATACAAATTAGGAACAAACCATAAATTACGTCAACAATCTTGTATAACTATCCATAATATTTAAACTAAAATGTGTCATTAGTTAGTCACCAATATAAATACAATTATTGACAATAAGATGATTACTTTTTTTTAGAGAGAGAAAAAAGAATTTAGCGCTACCATTAAACTATGAGGTTGTATCAATTAAAACTTTGAAGTAATAATTGTATCAATTTAAACTTTGAAGTAATAATTGTATCAATTTAAACTGAGACTTCTATAAGAATATCAATTTACACCATCCACCAGATTTTGATTGACCTATATCGTGTGAAATTTATAATATGAGTCAATTAAAATTTTAAATTTTGATAAACCAATCAATTTAGACCATTTATTACTATTACTTTTGAAAATCATCCATACACAAATTCCAAGACATATGTAGACTTCTTCCAATGTTGGTTTAACAAAACGGACGATGAGAGTAAATGCATCTATGATTTTCGAAGAAAATTATGTCTAAATATCTAAATTGATTCATTTATAAAAATTTATAGGTCTAATTATTACAATTATACGTCTAACACAAAGTTTTTCTAAGCAAATGTAATAGATAGTGTAAATTTACCTCAAGAATTTAAATCAATACAATCTCTTAAATTTATGAGTAAATAAATTGATATTTTTTTTTTCTGGATTTTTAACAATAAATTTACATGATTTTTATAAATGATTTGATTTACAAAATACTTGCAATATTGTATGTTGAATAGATAAACTAGATAAACTAAAAAAAAAAAAAAAAAAAAAAACA